>BHFT01045436.1:0-11275 GCA_004320025.1 Laticauda laticaudata | reverse complement strand
AACCAACGGATGGCAAGTGTTTTTCTCTGTTTTACATCCTCTTTCCATCCATTGGTGCAGTGTGACAGGGGCTTAACTGCCTATGCTTTCCACCTGTTGTCTGTTCCATTTGCACAACAGCATGTGAAATTGATTTTCAATCAGTTTTGCTACCTAAGTGGACAGTTTGATTTCACAGAAGTGTGATTGACTTGGAGTCACATTATGTTGTTCAAGTGTTCCCTTTATTTTTTTGAGCATTATACTGTATATATTGCCCCAGCTCCTGCCCACTTTGCAGTTTTAAAGCATGCAAATGCAAGTTGACAAATAGGTATCACTTCAGTGGGAAGGTAACAGTGTTTCATGCACCTCAGTATATATTCATACTGTACCACATAACCATAGAATAGTCTCCTATAGTTGGACATGACTGGATGAAGGGAAAACCTTTACCTTTACTTTTGTAGACTCATTATGTTTAGCTGCAACTCGATGTTGATATTCAGCAGGTTCTGGCCAGTTCTGGAGAACCGTTAGTGGAAATTTTGAGTAGTTCAGAGAACCAGCCAAAACCACCTCTGACTGACCCCATCAACCCCATCTATTCTTTGCCTCCTGAGTCCCAGCTGATTGACTGGGTCTTCTTTTGTTGCCCTGCATAGGAGAACGGAGCTGGAAAGCAGGTTAGTGAGGGGGGGAGGGGAGGGGATTTTGCAGTATCCTTTCCCTGCCATGCCCACCATGCCACACCACGCCCACAGAACTGGTGGTAAAAAAAAATTGAATCCCACCACTGATTGCAAGGGATAACAACAATTGCTAACAACCCCCACCCCCTGCTCTCCTTTGTTACTAAGCGGAACACGGGACCTTGGGTGGGAAGGCCATGGAAGGCCTGGCGCAGACCAAGCCTACCTGTTCCAGGCCTCCCCCATTCCCTGTGATACTTTGTGTTCTGCTTCCTGCCTCTGGGGGTCCCCACAGCCTTGGGCCTATTTCCTCCCCCCCCCCCCCCCCCNCCCCCCCCCCCCCCGCATGTCCATGCAGGTTCCGCCCCAATCGGGTCCCTACAAGACTTTCCCTACCATGCCCCTAAAGCAGTTGGGCCTCCTCCCCCTTCATTCATTATACACTTATCTTTTTAAGATCTCCACAGTTCTAGACTTATCCTCAGCACTGAACAGACCACATTAGGGAAGCAGAATGGAGCTTTCCATTCCTGGGCTGGAAGTGACTGCCATTTTCGCACGGCTGCAAGGAACTGTCTGTGGCTGAAAATGATCACTTCCAGGAGGCAGCAAATTCAAAATTCATGGCTCCTAATTTCTGAATATTTTGTGCAACATTCACAGTCCTCAATTATTGTACTTAGGGATGGTCTTCCAAATAGAATGACCACAAACTATCTCTCTGGGTTTCTAGGTTGCCATTGATTGAAACTGGTATAATGATTTCTATATAGAAAAAAAGAACCCATATTTTATTTTAATGTTTCCCTTCATTTTCTTTCACCTGCAAAAGGCCGTTGTATTATTTTCAATGACATGGGAATCCAAACTCACTGCCTGAGCAAGGGATTGGACTAGGAGACTTCCAAAGTCCCTTCCAACCCAGTTGGAATTCTACCAGTCTTCACAGTGAAACCATTGTTAGATGCTCTATAATCTGAATGCATTCCACTATTACATTGTTTAACCTTGCACCACCAAATATTATTTAAGAAAGCAGACAATTCTGTCAAGTACCTAACAGAAAGCAAACACTTCTTATTGTCCATAATGGCTAATATGGTAGTTTTGGTTACTCAGTGTTCATAATGGCTAAATATCTAATTACTGTATTTGCTGTATAAATGCAATGATTTCAGTTTCATAAAGGATGCCATATTATTTTGGAACAGTCCATCACTATTTATAGATAGTTTGAGCAAATGGAATAACTTGAACTATACTTGTTTTCTTAACCTTGCTTCCCTGAATTATCTAAGTCAACCCACTAGTTTCTGTTTGTACATTTTAACTGACAGCTGTTCAGACAAATAATTCTTACTATTACTAAATACTTCTTATAGTAACATAAGCAAACTGGATTGACAGTGAGTTTTAATTGTCACCATGATTAGCGTCTCAGTGGTTTTGTTCAGCATGCTAATTCATAATTAATACATCCATTCCATTTATTTAAACCAATTTTCTGAAGAGTTACTATTATATATCAAGCAAACTGGATAATTATCCAAAACAGTACACTAAAATTAAGTTAGTCCTTATCAGTGAAATACTAGCAAACATATTGTTTAAAACTGATCAATCAGATGTATCTCCTCCTTCCACCCATTACTTGCATAGCAGAGTTCTTGAACATGTCATACTTTCCAGTGGTCTGGGAAAATCATGAAACAAGTTCCACAAATATGAATTTACCTGTTGTCCTGTAACCACATGACCAGTGAAATGTTTCTGGGAGAGTAGGGTTATGTGAGGAGAAAAGTAAGGTCCTACAGGTAGGAAAAATTAAATGCATAGGTATAGAATAGGAGATACCAGGCTCAAAAGTAGTAACACTGAGAGGGATCTAGGTATCTTGGTAGATTACCACCAAAGCCAGAGCCAGCAGGGTGCTGCAGTTGTCAAAAAAGCCAACACAGTTCTAGGCTGCATTAACAGACGATTAGCATCAAAATCACCAGAAGCGATAGTACCACTTTATGCTGCATTACTGAGGCCGTACCTGGAATATTGTGTCCAGTTCTGGTCAGCATAATTCAAAAAAGATGCTGAAATTCAATTCAAAAAAGGCACTAAAAAGAATGCAGAGAAGAGCAACAAAAATGACAAGGAATCTGGAGGCTAAATCATACAATGAACTAAGGCAGCTAGGTATGTTTAGTCTAATGAAGAGAAGGCTCAGGGGAGAGACATGACAGCAGTCTTCCAATACTTGAAGGGCTGTCACAGGAAAAAGGGCACTGATTTATTTTCCATAGCATCCAAGGAAAAGACAAGCAGCAGTGGGTGAAAGCTCCTCAGGGGAAAAGTCAACCTGGAACTAAGGAGAGATTTTCTGACAGAAACATCTTACGTACATGGAACATCTGGAACATCTTACATCCCAGAATTATAGGTGCTCCATCACTGGAGATGGATAACCATTTGTCCAGGATGATATAAGGACTTCTGCCTTGGAGAAGAGGGACTAGAAGACCTTCACAATCCCTTCCAACCCTATGCTTCTGTGATTCCATGTGCACAGGATACTGTTCATGTATGGCAACCTAAAAGATTTTCATCCTAATGCAAATAACTACCATATTTGAATTCTACCATACACTTTTTATCTGGAAATCATATGTCTACAGAGCTAAGTATCTATCCGTGAAGGTGGATTCAAAAAAAATATATTCATGGGTTCAGAACAACTCGGGTGAAGACTGGAGGAATTGTGAATGTCAGCCACCATCAAAGCCATATGTGGCTACTTGCACAGCACTAAAACTCTATGGCAATATTAGATACTTCCCTTGGTGGTGCCAGGCTGCATTGTCTCCTGCATCTAATTATTTAAAGTACATTTTAATTAAAAAGTAAGTGGCAAAGATGAATGCCACCAAGCAAAGCAGAACATTTCAACATCATTTCATTTTGCAAGAATAGCCTCAGAGGCATGATTTGAAAATAAAAATAGCAGGAGACTGCAGAGAGTGTTTTGCTTGGAAGTGTGCCCCCTTGCCCAGATCAAATTAAATTAGTACACTAAATAATATTGTGAGGTGAGGAGAACAGAACAATTACATGATTTTGCCTTTTTGTAAATGAGACTGGCCCCTCTTACAGTGAAGTCATTTTGTGAATTGGCAAGAATGAACTAGAAAGTCTTACATGTTTTAGGCATTTAAATCATGCTCCTGTTGTCCCTGGAGTCAAACTTCTGAGAGTGTTTCAGCAAATTTCACACCATGGTTGTTAAGTTTCCAAAAATATTCTCAAGCATAATATGCAATTAGCCTCAATATTAGTGGCATAGTTCTACTGCATTTACCAACACATCAGTTTTCAGACTGAGATAAGGTGTGCAGTATTCTTCCCCTGCTCCATTCTGGGCCGTGATAATCTGCCAAAACAAGATGACCACTGCTTCACATTATATGATAGGCGTAAATTTTGTACACAGATGCTGTAAAGTATTACAGATCTGCTATTCAAGATTGTGATAACCAAAATATCCCTGCTTCAGACTTTGAAAGGATACTATCAGACCAATAGATAGTTCAAAGCTTGATAAATTAATTGTCTTACGTCTTTGAGGAAACTACAGGAAAGCAAGAAAAAATTAAAATCCTGATTTTAAAGGATAGACAAATTTGAGAAGAGTGAAGGAAGTTCTTTAAATAATTCAGTCCTAAACTGTTTAATATAATTTCATCAGACTGTTAAGTACAGTGTTCACTGAATTAGCCATGTAATGAACATATTCATAGTTACTTTAGGACTATTTAAAGCAAGATATCCAGTTCCCAAAGATAAATAAAATAATGGTTTTATCAGCTGAGGTAGTGTGGAGCTGTAGCTAAATTCTGCAGCAAAAAATATTAAAAAGTACAGTATTCTTTTTTAGGAAATTACAGCTTCCTGAAAGTGTTAAATTATTTTGATTAAAATACAATAAATCTAGTCCTTTATGGCTGCCAGTAGTTGTCAAATACTTGCTCAAAGCAAGTGTCTTCTGAGGTTCTGAAAGCTTATGAAGGGAGCTAAATAAGATATTCCTGTTGAGGATTGATCTGTGATTTATTTGTAGTTGATTAGAAAAAGCCCATTTCCATTGAGTTATGTCAAATGTGGAAGTTGCAGGACTTGATTGCCTGCATTGAAGAACTTGTTTATTTGGCATGTTTGAACCATTGTGTCCCAAATATCAAAGCAAAGATGCATTCAAATTGAATTCAATTCTTACTGATGCCATGGCTGCAAAGTTAAACCTTTATAATATATTTTTTTTAATCTGCATTAAACACCAAGAAATAACTTGATAGTGGCATAGCAGAAATAGGTCCTTGTGTCTTCTTTACAAGTTCAGTTTTCAATCATAGCTTTTTCTCTGTGTTTAATGAGCTGGAAGACAGAGTAATGAGGTTGAGCCTCCTGCTCAAAACAAAGGGTCTTTCTTCACAAGGGCAACAATCCTGTTGCATGTTACATTCCTTGTTATATTGACAGTTCTCTAAAGGGTTTGACACTGAGAGCTGTTTTGTATCCAGTAGTTTTTCATAGTTATGCCTCTACATCTTCCACCTGCACTTGCTCTGTTAAGCATTCCAGCAAAAGTGTCATTACTGATATTACTAATATAAGAAAACAAAGTTTAACCACTTGTTTCCAGCACTGCATAAATTGCCTAGGAAGTCTGCAAGCAAACACCTGAGTAGCAACTTCTAAAAATACATATTTGGATTGTGTCTTAGTAGTGATAACTGAAGGGCTTTGTGATGAATTGTGCAACAATTCCAATTGTAAAAATAAGAAGCATTTCTCAGAGCTAGATGCTAAGATGGATTCTAAATGAAGGCTGTTCAACCATTTTGCTGATTTCTTCAATGGTAAATTCGGCCCTCAATCTGAATGTGCAACTTTCTATAAGTTAGTTTCCAACAGCTACTAAATAGATTAAAGACAGGTGCTGTAAGTGTTGTACCCTATGTATAAAGCTGAATTATTACAATATTTTAAACGTATTTCTAAGCAGCATTTAGGGGCAAAACTTTCTCTTTCCTCAATACAGGATACAGGATAATTATGCAAAAGTCTCCGTTTCAGAGATTTTTTGCAACTTTGGAGCTTAGGATACATATCCCTCAATTCACCTTCCTCAGCTCATTTTCTCCCTGCCCAGCTCAACATCTGCCAGATGTGTTGCTCTGTGACTTCCAGAATTTGCAGGCAAGTTCAGCATATTTAGACAGTATTCTTTTAAAAGGTTTCCTTGATCCCAGGCACCTTCTGAACTCTTGAGCACTGCAAGAAGGGGAATGCTGTTTGTTTGGTTTCTTTGCTCAAAGCACCATATCTTAATTAATCTTTAAGCCCATGTCACACTGCCCAACGGATGCAAAAAGGACACAGCAGACGAGCAAAATGTTTCATCCGTTGTTATCCGTCGCTCTCAAAATGGGGCAAAAATTTGGCAATAACGCAGTGGAATAACACGGACAGTGGGAAGAACGCAGTGGCACGGATGGAAAAGGGCGGTATTGGTGGACGGAAGCCCACGCGATGGCAAAAAATGGGGAAGCGGATCGGCACATCGCGCGGGCTCCGGGGGGGCTCAGCAAGAGCGGACGCGGAAACAGACAACAAGCGATTGCGACAAACGGGACGCCGAACGGATGAAGTGGATGCACAAGCAGGAAGCCTAATGGATGCCAATAAGATTATTTGCGCATAGCGGGGAGGATGATTGCGGTCAGCCCCGGAGATGATAGCAGACGGGAAGCAGCCTCGGAAGAAGCTCGCCATTCAGAGGAAAACCTGCTGCCAGATGGAATTGGGCTGCCTTGCTGCCCTGCCTCGCAATGTCTGGCCTGCCAGCCTTGCTGCGCCAGTCTGCCTCAAGTAAAGCCTTGCTGCCAGAGCCTCGCCTGCAAGCCTTGCTTAGTCCTGCTCCGGGTTGCCTGCCAGCGACTTGGCTGCCTGCTTCCTGGCCAGCCCTTGGTTCTATGTCTCGCCTGCCAGCCGCTTCGCTGCCTGGCCTGCATGCATTAAGCCTTCGCTGCCAGCGGCCCTTGGTGCCTGCCTTCGGTGCCAGCCTTCCTGCAAGCGCCCTTGGGTGCCTGCTCCCTGCCAGCCTGCCTGCCAGCCTTCTGCCAGCCTTGCTCGTCTGCCTGCCTGCAGCCTTGGTGCCTGCCTGCCTTGCCGAGCTTTCCTGCCAGCCTTGGCTGCCAGCCTTGGTTCCTAGCCTAGGCCTCCCTGGCCAGCCACAACTCCCACAACCATGACGAGAAGCACAGGCAAGCCGTTACAGACCAAGGTGCATCGCGCCAGCCCTGGCAAGAGGGACACGGGCTACCATCCGCGTCTCACATGGCGCTCACTTGGTTCTGCAAGGGCTTTCTTAACAGCACCGGTCGCTCTGCTCATTCTGGGCTGGCAGCTCTTCTGCGCTGCGTGGTCTCTGCTTCTGGAGAGCTGATGACAAGCACTCCAGCACCAGACGACCTCCAGCAGACACCTGGACCCTTTCACAGCGCCTGAGACTGACAGCGATCGACCAACGGAGGAGTGCCGAGAGCTGCTTTTTTTGTTTTATAGCTTTTGTTATAATCAGTAAAGTCTATTTATGATCACAACACTTGGCCGCGGTCAAATTTTTTTGGTTAATAAAAGTCTTTGTGGAAGAAACTTTTAGAAATGGTTTATTGTCTTAGCCTGGTTGGCAGGATGCTACTGGGCATGGCTTAAACGATAGTGGGCGTGGGGTAACCAGGGATACCTGTGTTGGGATGGGTAATAAGGCTTGTGGGATGGCAGGGGAGATACGACCTTTGGGATAATAAAAAACCCCAGTGCAAGCATAGTGGGACTGTATGGTCACCCTCCCAACGTCTGCCACAGCATGGCCCGTCATTATCAATACTAATGTACAAGCATAGATTCCACACATTCTGAACATAAACACTACCTTTTATTAAATCCCTGTTCATTGTACGGCCAACCAAACATACAGTGGCAATCTCATCCATGTGAGATAGACATGGCTGAAGGAAGCACCATAGAAGACCATCTTCATCCATCCTGTCTTGCCACTGCCACTGCTACCAGCTGAGGGACGTTGCCACAGTGTTTTGCAGGAGGTTGCGCTGCTTCTTTCGCTTCATTGAAGGCTCTGTCACTGTCGGGCCGCTAGTGCGATCAGTGCCTACAGTGTCAGAATGCCGATAGCGGACGCCTACGGATATAGCGGAAGTGTAAGCGGAGCGTAGCGATGCAGTGCGGGCATTGCGTAGGGATGCAGAACAGACGAACTGAGATACATTTTCTGCCGGCAATGTAAGTTTTGGGCAGCCCAAACTTTGGAGGCGGATGAAACGGTCAATAAGCGGATGCTGGACCGGATAGAGAGGAAGCAAAACAGAGGCAGTGAGTACATCGCGTTTTCTCGAACGGATGGCAAGCTTTTTTGTCCGTTTTACATCCTCTTTGCATCCGTTGGTTCAGTGTGACATGGGCTTTACTAAATTCCCAGCCTGACGCAATGGTGTTTGCTGCAGGTGGGTCTGGGCTATTCCTCAACTGAAATGAAATGCCCTCTTTTTTCTTTTTTCCTCCTCAGAGTGCAGCCATTTGCACACACCCTGGTTTATCCTTAAATAGGAATAAATGTACACCCTGATAATCTTATTCAATGCAAATAACCCAAAGGAAACTCAGCCAGTGGGATTGAGCAATGCAAATGGAGCTGCTTTGCTTTCCGTGGTGGAATCCCCAGCATTTGTTCCAGTGTGATAAGAAGAAAGAATGCAATTCAGTTTTAGCCACTGCTCTGTCAATTAAAAGAAAGGCATCCATAGTACAGTAGAAGAATTCATATTTTCCAGTTTTCTCTAGCTACAGATCTGAACTTCATGGCCACACTGTCTGCTTAGCTTAAATGTCATGGTTTCATAGCTGATCTTGTTTTGGCAAGGATGATGGTGGTTCAGTTTCACATTCCAATTTACCCCAATGTATGCTATGTTCAGTGGAATAAACTGTGGTGATTTCTTGCCAGTCTGAGATCTTGCAACAACTTTAACAGGGAAGCTTCTATATTTATATACATAATGTACGTAATACAAAGCAGAGCATATATGCATTAGTTTGAATCGCTGCCCACTTCATGTGTATTTCCTTTTTGAGAAAATCCCCTGTTTTCCTAATCTGATATAAATTTGCTGTGGTTTATTTCATCCACATTGGTTGTCTGCTTCTCCATACATCATAGTCAAATGGTACAGCCCTAATATATCAGTAGAAGGATAGCGATGTTGTTGCTATCCATTCAGTCATATCCAATTCTTAGCAATTCTAGTATAGACTAATACTTTCCATATTTTCTGATCTTGTATGACTTATTTGAGGTGTTTTATGCTCTGATTGATATTGGCTTTGATGGTGACTCTCCATAAGTTTTTTGGCAGACTCCTTTCCTTTTATTGTTGATCACTCCAAGCATAGCTGCCTTTTCCAGTGGGTTTGAATGCATGGCATGGCTGAAATAAGTAAGGCAAAATGTTTGTGGTTTTGTCTTCCAGCAATATGTCCAGTTTTATGGCACTCCAGTACTAGCTTTTGGTAACCACTACTGCAACTGTTTGATGATTTACCCTAGCTTATTCCTCAGACACTCCACATTGCTATCTGATGTGTGTTCCTGTAGTGCAGAACCTTGATTTCACCAGTGGCTACTTCAGCAGTTGGGATTCCTGCTGGATTTGCCCCAGGCACATCATTAAAACCTTCACTATCCATCGCAGGTCCTTGCTCTTCTCCTCAGATGCTCTTTGGATACCTTCTGGCCTGGGGGGAGGGGGTGGTCCTCCCACTGGGCACTTTGTCAGATTCATTTGAGAGTCTTTCCACACAATTTCCTTGGTGAGGTTTTTAGAAGATATGTCACCAGGACATTTATCTCAGTCCTCCCGGTTTTCTAGATTTGTGATTGGCATACAAATTCATGGCTGGGTTTACTTCTTACTCCATTAAGCATTGCAGTTATGCTGCACAAGGCATGCTTTTCTACTCCTTTTTTTTTTTAATTTTATTTGAGTTTTCACAAAAAAAATACAAATAAAATTACTTTTTTGAAAGCTAGGCGTAAATTCCCGGGTTTACATTTCTTCGTTTTACAGACCAAAGTTCAAGTTCATACTCAATTTTGATATGTTCTATTCCATATCTTATTACTGGTTCTTCGCTATTTTTCTACATAGCTCTCCCCTCTTTAATTTTTTCAATTTGTATTTTTAGTATCCTCATTGTCTCGACTTCAAATCATAGTGATTTATTATATCTTTGTCTGTGCCTGTTTCAATTATCTATTATCTTCTCCTCGATATAAACAAAGTTTTCTTCCTGTACTGGTGCTGATGTGGAGTGTGGACACCTTTTATCGTATCTTTTAAGTTTAGCCATGTCTTCTTTAGGCTTTCATATATATCTACAAGTTAGATAACATTCAATATAAATACCATAACTTCCATTCGGATTCATGCTTTGGTTACATTCTTAATACACCACTATATCTCTTAAAATAAGGAAAAAAAGGCTATAAGTTATTAATTATAAACAACACATCCTTCCATTCTCAATTCTATCGATTAATGTTAATCATTCATTAAAAACCTTTCTTTCTTTAACATTACTTTCAATTAAATGATCATACTTCTATAGGGAACGAGTTATAAGGCTTTATTCTCATTATTGACATTCTCCCCCTCTTCACTTATATTTTATAAAAACAATCTAACTAATTAAATTGTTCCCCGTAACCGGCTTCCTAATCATTTTCTCAGGTTTATGTTATGGGTCAGGTATTTTATTAACAAACATTTCACTAATGTACACTCATTTTATCTCATTTTAATCATACACTGTTAAGCATTACACCAATTTTCTAAAAGTTATTGTTATTACTTAATATATCGATATGGTGTATGTAACCTTCTTACCAGAATCCCCTTTTATTCCAGTATAAATTTTTACCCATTATTCTCTTAATTCAAGGCCCGGTCCCACTTGGGCCGGCAGACAGGGTACGCAAACCAATATGCATAAAGACACAGCGGACAAGTCAAATTCAGGGTGGCTCCATCCGTTGTCATCCGCTCCAAAAAAGATGGGGCAAAATATTATGCATAAACAGAACGGAAAAGATCACGACGTTGGTGGTTCCGAATAGTATGCACTAGCGGTGGGAGTTAAACTAGATATTCATCCGGAAGTCCTAGCAGGATGAAAACGGATGGAAGGGGACTGACACCGTCTGAAGGCCGATTACGAGGGATAATGTGAGCTTATGAATAGGCGATGAAGCGGGATGCGATCACGTCACGCCGAAAGGAAAGAAAGGATGATGCTGCGCAGATGTTAGATCGAATGTCAAACCGTTCACCTGCGCATCCTTTCGTGCATTTCCGTGCTACTACGATCGTAAGACGTTCCCATGTACTTTATGCTTTCCTCCCTCTTTCGTTTTCAGCTGAAGCGTTGTGAGTTGCGAAGGTGCCAGAGGATGCAGAAGGATTACAGCGGAGGTTTAA
>BHFT01045435.1:0-14567 GCA_004320025.1 Laticauda laticaudata | reverse complement strand
ATTGCAATCAAACCTGCTAATATTCCTGTTTCAGTCAAGGAAGTATCCAAAGCACTGCCTGTCTCGCACGAGGCTGAAGAAAAACTGGGGAACGCTGAGGATGAGTCATGTGGAGGAGAAGGAGCATTCCACAAATCAAGCTCAGCCTATGAATGCGGAGACTGAAGCACCTCCCACTACTGGATGCTTTGAACAGCTCATAGGAGAATAGCAATTCCAGAAGTAGGAACAACAATTCAGTCAAACCACATCTGGAGGGTGGAAACTTGAAGAATTTGCTCAAGTGTTAAAACATTATTAAACAAATCAAACCAAAACAACCCAATACCAAATATAATAATAACAGCACATTGGCTTACAGAAGATACAGTAGCTATTTGACCACCATTTGTAAATAGCAATATTCTATAAGAATTTTTATATGGGAGATAATTATTTCCCCACAAGTAATATAAAACATCCCACATTCAGAAAGCCACTGAAAACCTCTCATAAACTCGAATCATAATCAAAGGCATTTGGAAGGCTTTGTCAGGAAAGGCATTTTGTAAGGTTCCAAGCAGTACCAAAACACATCAAGTAAAGATGTAAGTTTCTGTTGCAGCTACTCAAAATATGTTTTCCTGAGAAAACCAGAAAATGTTGAAGTTCAGTTCATTCAACTAAAGCAAGGGTGTCAAACTCACAGCCCATGTGCTAGATGCATCACATGCTAGCCCCGCCCCCGCCTGGTTTAGTGAAGGGGGGAAAGTCCCGATATGTCACATGATGCCGCTGTGATGATATAAGTTTGACACCCCTGAACGAAAGAGATTGTAGGTGTCTAAAATATCAACTGCATAAAGACTTTTCAACATGGTAAGTCAGTCACGTGTAAAAAAAAATACAATCACATAGATACTTCTCCTTCACCACATTATGCCTAATCTTTTTGGACAGTTAATTGTGTAAGATGTGTTGCTTGTCATTCAGATCCAGATATCTGTACAAAGAAACACAGATGATTCCATTTAGCCACATGATTATCCATCCAGAACCATGTTTGTAAGAAGTGACTATAGGCTGCAATGGAGGCTTTTTTTTCCAAAGAACTTTTTTTAATAGTGTTGTAAACCATATATAAAGAAAATGTCTTTATAGTCATGTATTTAAAGCTTGAAATAATTCTCCTGCTGCTTGAAATAATTATGTACTAAATAAACACAGAACACAATCATCTTTGCAAAAAAAAATAATTGTTATATAGCTGGTTACATGGCTCATAAATATACTGAATCCCTGATAGCAAACATTTTGGCATGCCAAGCATGTAGGAGATGGGATAGGACTGCCTTGGCAGCAGCCAGAAGCCTCATGCTCATAACCAATGGTGCAATAAATTTGTAAAAAAGGCAGCCTAGTTAGTACTGATGCCAAAGAGAAGTACATTTTACTAGTTATTAGATACATCTCACATTTTCTCCTTTGAGTCTGAGATTCAGGGGACACTCAAGGCATGCCACTCACTGTACATATTCCAAGGACCAGCTGAAGAGACTATTTTTAGCTCTTCCCTGATTGGAAGCTTTAAATAACCATGGAAAATGCAGAAAGCTTCAGATACTAAACTCAGAGAGCTCAGTCCTAATCAAGAAGGCATCCCCTGAAATGCCAAGTTTCAGCAGATTGAAACTGGCTTCCATTAGTATCAATCACAGACAGACCAAACCCAAATTTCCCACATGGAATCAATTGTTTACTGATTCAAAGAAGGAATTATTTATGTTGTAAATGCAGTAGTAGGAGTAGTAGGAGTAGGAGTAGTAGTAGTCGTAGTCGTAGTAGTGGTAGTAGTATGCCACTATTATAAGCTCACATTCATAAGGATTGTGTTTGCATATGCCCTGAATTATGCAGACGTCTGCAGTACTTTTTAATTGTTCAGCATACTAGATCGCAACAAACATATCACCTCTCTCCAGGGGTGAGAGTCCTTCAGTTTAATATTGCATTAGCACCAATAAAAGGCCAAATCAACATCTACAACTATGATCTGAAAGCAAGAATCTGCAACACTCCAGCTTTTGCATAATCTTACTTAAGGGAACAAACAGAAAACAATATCCCATAAGCACTTGCTGAGAGGCAAGGCACCAAGTTGATTTCTGGTGATGTTTAGGCTATTCTCAGATGCTGACAGATCTTGTTGAAGCCTGCATCACAAGAAAATAATTCCAAGACTCAGGATTTAATCGCAATAGGCTGGTTTCTCTGATGTGCTTAGCCGGGCTAAATACTATAGGTAGGGTTGGGGAAGCAGCTCTTTTCTCCATGCCACCATATCATTGGGCAGGCATACTTTTATGGAAAGGAAACTCTATTAGGTGTAGAGTGTTGGTACTCAATTTTCTTTGGAAAAATGTACTTTACTTTCCTAATGGAAAGCAGCTATTTTATAAGATCACTTGTAACTCAAAGAATATATCTCAGCATCAACTATAATCTTCTACCAAAAATTAGCCTCAAAAAAAGATTCCTGCTCAGTATACACTGCTCTAGCTCAATATACACTGGAATTTTCTCTAAACAGAAGAATTTACCAAATTATTTCAGGCTTGTAGGCACTAGCTAGTTTCATTTTCTCATGAAGAACATATAAGAGACTATGTCAATCCATGCATCCAACAAATTCTTTATTAAAACCAAATGAATGCAATCTGTTTGCTGCTTTGTTTTTTAACTATTAACCTTTCCTTTTAACAGCACACGGATTTATTTATTAATGATTTTCATTCTACTTAAAGTATTTATTGCACACTATTGTAGGGCTATTTGTAGTTCCTTACAAACACTTAGGTGAACCAATTATTCAGTTCTTCCTTTGTTAGAGATACAGATCTACTATTATATGTATCCATTTCATGTATTCATAACTATGTTTATACTTATACCTATTATCTTGTCAGTGATTGACAAATCAAAAATAAATAAATAAATAAATAAATAAATAAATANAAATCAAAAATAAATAAATAAATAAATAAATAAATAAATAAGAACCGATATAGGTATAGCAGTTAAGATATCAGCTTTAGACCATGATGAACCTCTCTTAGATGAATTTAGTTCACTTTCTCTTTAGTCTACAATCATTACGCTGGAGGTAAATTAGGGGACAACCATCTGTAAACTTGGAGCTGTTAGATATAAGTGCAATAAATGAACAAATTAGAAGACAGGGTAAGATGAATTAAAATACACTATTAACTACACCGTAGCTTTAACAGATCTAGAGGAGAGGGTTTTTGGTCTTTGTTTTACTGTTTTGCTATATTTCATTTGTAATGCTTAGTTTAAAGTGTATTTTATGAATCTTCTCAATAAAATAAATTTAAATGATAGCAAAGAAAATGGGCTTTCCATACGTGAAGCAGACTATGTTTCCGAAACAGTACAGCTTTCAGAGAACTTTCAGAGAAGTCATGTCTGACCCATCACGACCCCATGGACAACGTTTCTCCAGGCCTTCCTGTCCTCTACCATCTTCTGGAGTCCACTGAAGCTCACGCCTACTGCTTCAGTGACTTCATCCAGCCACCTCATTTTCTGTTGTTCCCTTCTTCTATTGACCTCAATCTTTCCCAGCATTATTCATTCTCATTCTCCAGTGAGTCCTTCCTTCTCATTAGGTGGCCAAAGTATTTGACTTTCAACTTCAGGATCTGGCCTTCTAAAGAGCAGTCATGGTTGATCTCCTCTAGGACTGACCGGTTTGATTGCCTTGCAGTCCAAAGGGACTAAAGGAGTCTTCTCCAGCACCATAGCTCAAAGGCCTCAATTCTTTGGTGCTCAGCCTTTCTTATGGTCCAGCTTTCACAGCCATTCATTACAACTGGGAAAATCCCTTCATAGGCCTTGTCACAGAGCAGGGACTTGTGTAACTCAATGAAGCTATGAGCTATGCCATGCAGGGCCACCCAAGACAGACAAGTCATAGCAAAGAGTTCTGACAAAATGTGATCCACTGGAGAAGGAAATGGTAACCCACTTCAGTATCTTTGTCATGAAAACCCCATGGACAGTCCCAAAAGGAGCGCTGTTTACTGTAAGTAAAAACAAATTTGATCTCCATTCTTTCTATAAAATAGCAAAACAGACAACAGTGAAATCTTAGTAGAACAGCTACTGAGCTATAGGAACAGTTTAAATGAGTGGTTTTAAAGTTCTGCCTTTCATTTGCTTGCAGCATCAAGGATAAGGGAGGATAATTTAGAACCAACACTAAATTCATGTGATTGCTGGACAAGCCTGTTGAGCTTCATTGTTACCTGACATGAAAGGAGAATATGCAGTGCATTCTCAATTCTCTTGTCATTGGACATTGCAGAAGAGAGTGGTAGTGGTATACTAATTCTTGTTCATGGGAGTTTTTTAACTGTACCTGGTTTTTTTTCCTCATAAAATCATTCTAAAAGTAACTGAGTTAATCAATGGAGCAACTGAGGTTTTGGGAATCTTTATAAAGCCCCAAAGTACAAAACAGAATTCTTCCATGAAATTTCAGCCAGGTTGAAATATACAATGATAACTGGACATGATGTCTGACAGAAAATGACTCCCTTGGCTCAGAGAGGAGAAGAAAGCCATTAAATAGCCTCTGCAGCAGCTTTGCAGTTTTATAGACCAGAGGATAGCTCTAAATAATAGCAAGAGTTGTACAGCACAGCCCATAAGCAACTCAACTGTGAGAATGTTTTGGCCCAGGCATTCCAGCGATGTAGGCTGTTGTGTTATTAACAAGTAATTGGGTCACAGGCCAAATGTTTTCCCTTCCATGCCTCAAATACCACAGTTTGAAGAAGCTGAGATATTTAGTACAATGAAAACATTACCACTCTGGGTAGGTGGCAGATCCTGAATGATAACCCCAAATAAAGTGGATGGGCTCGTTTGTGGGACTACCAACATGCTTTTCCACAGAAAACAATTGATGCATTGGTTAATCCTACGAAGTTCTTCACATTCCTGGTTACTACCTACATAGCACGTGTTCATTAGATTTTCAATCCATTCAATGTTAATGTCCTCAGTGATGATTTTTATTTTAACAAAATTTTAAAAGTTTAAGAGCTTTTCAACAGCAACAATATATCAGACAAGTTACATGAATGTTTTTAACTTGAATATTAGTGAATATTTGGGAATTCCAGGGGAAAAGTTGGAAACAATAGGACGAAGGGATAAAGGAATTGAAAGGAAAACATTCTGTTACAGATTATAAGCTCAAACTTTGTCTCTGCCTTTTTTACAGTTCACGGAATCATCTTTGACTACACTGCCTAATTTTATTCTCCTACCTTTTAAGGTGGAAAATGCATGAACATTGAAGAGTAATCCTAAAATAGATGTAACAGAGTTTAACATTCCTGTTCCAAAAGCAAAATCCACAAACAAAACAAAATCCACAAAGTCCTGAGTTCACCCACTTGTGACATAGCTGTATTCATTTCACACCACCACCCTAGCCTCTCC
The DNA here is from genome assembly GCA_004320025.1 of Laticauda laticaudata. Classification (NCBI taxonomy): domain Eukaryota; kingdom Metazoa; phylum Chordata; class Lepidosauria; order Squamata; family Elapidae; genus Laticauda; species Laticauda laticaudata. The sequence continues at coordinate 9,056 of BHFT01045435.1, read as the reverse complement.
AGACTTTGATTTCCTGACAGCACCAATATGCTGACTATTCCAACTGTACATGCTGAGGAATGTTGGCAAATCTGTCATGGCACAAAAGGATTTTACAAAATATTCTTGAAATTGTAAAAAAAAAAAAACAATTTTGACTCCAGTTGATTTTTTTGATCTCTCAAAACCATCAGAATCTACTTATTTATATTTATATGCCATTCCAATCTGAAGACTCTAAGCAGTTAGAAAAAAATCTACATATTATAATGCAATACATTACTACATATACCATAGCAACAGTGGTAAAAACAGCTATATAATCTTGAATGGCACTTAGAAAATCTGTGCATTGGCAAAATCAATTACAAAAGATTTGGATCTGACATATAGTGATAGCATTTTACCGTGCTTTACAGCCCTCTCTAAGCAGTTTACAGAGTCAGCATATTTTCCCCAACAATCTGAGTCCTCATTTTACCCACCTCAGAAGGATGAAAGACTAAGTCAACCCTGAGCCCAATGAGATTGAACTTCCAAATTGCAGGCAGGCGGCAGTTAGCAGAAGTAGCCTGCAGTACTGCACTCTAACCACTGCACCACCATGGCTCATACTATACTATGCCAATACATTAACTTCCTAGGATTCTTGAGAAAAACGTGGTGTATATGAAGACCAATACCTTGAGTTATTTTTTAAAATAACTTGAATTATTTAAAAAAGAATCCTTCAGTTATTTGTAAAAATAATAAAGGCAGGATACAAAAAATAAAATACCAGTTAAAGAACAGTGAGCTGTGAATTCACATTGTTATGTATATAATAAGCCAGCAAAATAGAAGACAAAGAATTAGAAAAAAAATCACAAAATACAAAGACTTGCAAACAGAAGAACAACTGTGGCAAAGGAAAGCAAAGATAATACCAATAATGATAGATGCTTTTTATGCAATCCAAAAACAACTGGAGCATACATGAACACCAATCAGCATTGACAAAATCCCATCAGTCAATTGCAAAAGAAGCTTTGCTTGGAATAGCTTACATCCTACAACAACACCTTTAACAGCATCAAACAACATCTGCTTATTCCATGGATAGGACTTGATAGCTGGATAAACATGCTATATTCTAGAAAACACTGGCTGATTATGCTATTATAATCATACATTATGGAACTGACCAAAACAAACAGGCCAATATATGTAGTTCTTGGTTATTGATTTAGCAATTTGCATTTATGCATTTATGGTGATGAAAAACTAACTTTGCAAGCAGTCCTCACATTTATTACTTTCACAGGTCTGTAAAGGAAAGGAAAGCTGAAGTAAGATCATAAACACTTAGCAACCACTTTGTTTAGCAACCAAGTTGCCAGTCTGAATTGTGGCTGCTAAATGAGGAGTACCTGTAAAATCAAAAGAGATATAAAAGGTAGCATCATAATTAATCACCAATGATACATTAGTCTATTATTATGTAAAATGAACAAAAAATTTAAAGTCCTCAATTTATAGTAAAAGACTAAACAATTTGACCACTAATTGCTATACCAATTGCACTGCAATTGTGCAAGTTTTCTAGATGTGATTACAGTACTCACATATTCAAGAAGCATAATGGGGTATTTGTCATGTAGATTTCCATGATAATTCGATAAAAACTGTAAATAAACTCTTAAGACGAATAGAAAGGACAATGCAGAATAAGCCCAACAGATTCATTTTTTCCCCATATGGCATGTATAAGGAAGCTATTGCAGCAGCTCATGATAGCATGTTATATTTGGTGAGGATACCCATCTATATTTGAGGCATTAGATGCTGGCATAAGTAGAAAATTAGAGATATAGTTGAAACCACCAAACAAGGTCATTAGAAATTCTAATTGAACAGTTTCAAAAAAAGGCTATAGAATGGCATTTACATATTTGTGATCCATAGATTAGGAATAGAAAAGGATAAGGTTCTTAAGATTTCTCAGATCTACTAAGGGCGTACAGAACATAATTGTAACATCTATACAAAATAAAACCAATGTGGTTTCTAATATGTTAAATGGGTGACTCAAAATCTACAAATCTGATTGGCCAAAAAGAAAACTAAGCATTGGATTGGTTCACTAGGAAAAACCAATCCAAAGAGCTGCTGAAAAAGGTGGCAAATTTAAAAGGAAATGCCAAAAGCTACAAGAGCAGGCAGCCTGTATAAAAAAAAATAAAAAATAAAAGTGCGCTCGCTATAATGGCTACCAGGGGCACCTCGAACTGCAGGCCAAAATGTCCTGTTACTGGACTGAGTGTAAATAAAGCCTTTTGTTCGTGGAACCCGCCGTCTACCTCGTGTGTTTTCCGAACAAAACACTTGGGCCCCGACGAAGGGTGGGACGTCACTGATAAACGCGATAACCTGCACCGCGGTGATAAAAAGAAGGCCAGACACCAGCAGAGCATGCCTGGGAAAACAACGCACCTCCGCACCCTTCATACCTACGAGAGGATTGGGAGTCATATTTACAGACCAACCCTCCAAATGTATTTGGAGAAGCAATGAAAGGCGAAGACATTTCAGAGCACGGCAAGCCGAGCTAGCTGTTCTAACCCACTGCTGACAACGGTGTTCAAGATGGCATAAGGCCCTTGCGGAACTTCCAAAGACGCTTAAAACAACTAAACGTGGCCAAGAATTGCAAGAATTCTCAAAAGCACCACTACGCTCCGGTTGGTGTCAAATCTAATAAAGCCGACCACGAATTTATTACCGCAGAGACCAGAGAGAGGAGGAAGACCATCGCGATGTTCGTTAGCTGCTTTGAGGCAAATAGGGTGAGTGTGATTTCTCTGAACATCGATGAAGCGATGAGGGATCGCGTGGTGCTTGGGCTAAGATACCAATGCACAGAGAAATTACTAACAGCCCAACATCACCGTAACAGAAGCCATCGCGGAAGCCACGGGCCGCCGACCGTGCAAGGAAATCCGGCGGTCACAATGGAAGAGAATGAACACACAAAGCGAAGAAACAACCCAGCAAAGACAGAAGCAGCCTACCACCACCATCCCACTACGAAGAGTCGGGAGAGGCAATCGAGTTGAGCGAAGAAGACGGATGAGATTCCACCTTTTATTCGCAAACAAAAAAAGAGCGCGAAAAGAAGAATTGCGAATGCGCCAGCTGTGCGAGGAACCATGCCTGAGCCGAATGCAGATTTCATCGACGCTATCTGCAGTCATTTGCAAGAAACGGAGGCATTATCGAAAAGGTCTGCAAGAAAAAAGAAAAACTATAGCCCTACGAGATGCCCGAAATTTCCCCAATACAAAGGCTGAAAGCCAAACGAACTGAGAAGAAAGTGGCAAAAGAGAAGCGAGCCAATACCACACCCAAACTGTCACTATAGAGACGCTCAGACGAAAGTTGGCGAAGCAAGGTTAAAGTTGTACTGTAAAAATCGAAGGGAAAAGCCCTGCAGATGGAAGTTGGACCGGGGTCCTTCCTTTCTATGGTTATCGATGGACACAATAAAACAGCTAGTCCCAGAACAAATCAAACCAAAGAATTACAAAAGCAAACCTCTAATCCTCCATAAGGACTACCAGGGAAACCGAATCCCTTGTAGTCGGCATGGCGACAATTGTTCGTCGCCTATAAACAAACACATCAAAATGCTGCGCTGGCTATAGCGGACCGAAACAGACCGAGCTCTGTTCCTGGGCATCGATATGGTTCGCGCCATTGGGGCATCGGATGACCGCTGCGGGATCGATCGAGAGTGACTACAAAACGGCTGGGAAGACGACATCCTGTGAATTCCAAGGAACGTTTTTGCACGGCTCACTTAGCAAGTATCGGGGGAAATCCTATTTCTTTTAGTCTAGACCCCCAAATAAGCCCCACGAAGAATAAAAGCCAGGCGAGTTCCCTTGCACTAAAAGCAAAAAGATAGAGGAACAGCTAGACAAACTGCATAGCCTGAGGGGGGTGCTTTAGAAACATGTGGAAGCCATGCCAAGTGGGAAAAGCCGCCTATTGCTCACACCCATAAAACCTGACGGGTCCATTAGAAAATCTGTTGTGTGACTATTAAGGCTACCCTGAACCACGCTTTACAACCAAGTGGCAATACCTGGCTGCCAGTAGTCCGCATTTGGCTTCACGCTCTGGAAAAAGGCAAAGTTTTGCGAAAACTCGCCTTGGCAACAAAGCTATACAACAACTCCCAGTGGACCCAGAAACAGCAGAAGCACAGACTATAGTCACCCATAAGGGCGCATTCAAATGTCACCGACTCCAATTTTGGAGTAAGCGTGGGCCCAGGCAGGCGTTTTCCAGAGTGTGATGGAACGCCTTCCTAAAAATTGGCCAATAACAAAGGCAGTCGTTCCCTATTTCGACGATGTCCTGATCTCGGCCAGAAAGACGAAAAACTCAATTAAGAAAACAGACTCAAAGAAGTATTAAACAAAATTTAGGAATCTGGACCTCAAGCGTAAAAAAGAGAAAAAGTGCTGCCCTAATAAAGAATAGCGTTGAAATTCCTGGGCTATTCAATAGACGGAGAGGGTATCCACCCCACAGACAAAAAAGTTAAAAAGCAATCAGAGAAGCACCTGAACCAAAGAAACCAAAACGAACTACAAGCCATTTTTAGGAATAAAATTAATTTCTAATAATGTGTTCTGCCAAACAAGGCCACTATAGCCAGGAACATTGCACCGTCTGTTAGACAAAGAAGGCAAATTGGACTTGGGGTTACAAAGAAAAAGAAAGCCTTCCAAAATATTAAAAGCTTGCTTTAAACACTCGACAAAACGCTTCTCATCAAATTTGCAACATACTGCCATTAAAGGAGTTGACCTGCCGACCCTCAACCATACGGAGTAGGTGCCATCCTGAGCCACCAAATTCCTGATGGCAGAGAAGCAACCTGTCCATAATTATTCTAGGACTCTTATCCAAAAACCGAACGCCAAAGTTACAGCCAACTGGACAGGAAGCGCCTAGCAATAGTCGCTGGAGTAAAAACGCTCCCACAAGTACTTATCGGGCGGAACTTTTCAAATCATAACGGATCACAAACCCGGTTAAAAATTGGGGATTTTTGGCAGGAAACAAGCCAAACGCCTAATATACTCTCCCCAAGAATGACTAGATGGGTCAGAGTTCCTAGCAGCTATTCCTAAACTCTGACACATCGCCCAGGCGAAAAAAATTTACCCATGCGGACCACTTTTGAGCAGAGCACCCTTACCAGCAAACTGATGAAGACCGGCACCAGCATGACAACACTACAAATTGAGATTGCCCCTGGAATCTACCCATTTCAGCTTATTGAGTCGCCAAGAGCCACCGCGAAAGACTCATTGACTGCCCGCGTTTCTTAGCTGGGTAGTAAAGGCTGGCTGGGAGAAACAAAAAAACTGAAAAGCTTTAAACCTTTTCCGGTCCAGACACAGAACTTGAACTTATTCGATTTCAAAAGGGGTGTTTTGTTGGGCGTGATTCGGGTGCATTCCAACCAAATTAAAACCCAGGGTAACTTAAGTTGTTACATAAGGGCACCCTGGGAAATAGTTAAAGAATGAAAAAAGCCTTGCAAGAAAAGTTATGTGTGGTGGCCGGGTTATTGATAAAAGGACATAGAAGTAAATATTGGGTAAAAGCTCGCTGCAAACCATAATGCCAAGGGAATTAGACCGTCCCCATCAAAAGTGCCCGTTAAGGACGGCAAAACCCTCGGACCTTGCGTCAAGAATTCACATGGACTTCGCGGCGTCTAACCAAAAGCGGAACATAACCTTTCTGTTGTTGTATAATGCCTACTCTTAATTGGCTTGAAAGTGTAAAAAGTTTTATGCCATCAACCGACAACAGAAACTTGTAATAAAAAACTGGACAACCTTTTTGCCACCCAATGTTTTCTTACCGGACGTTCTTGTCTCCGCATAATAGCGGCCACAGCTAAACCAGGCATACTATTTGAGCAATAACCTAGGCCTCCCTAGGCCATAAGACATTGCCCTAACCGCACCAGGCCCCATGAGGCTTGCGAAACGCCAGGGCTGAAAGAGCAATGGTCCGAGTTTACTAAGAAGGTTTAAGAAAAAGAAATTGGAACGCCAGAGATGTCCCAACAGAAAAAGTTTAAACCGTTTTGCTCAACCACTCCAGCACATAACGCCCAGTACGTAAACCAATAAGTCCCCAGCAGAATACTTATGGGGCGTAAGTTAAAAGAATCAACACTTGGCATAGTTACACCCAAAATCGTACTCCAGAAAAACCCCCCTTGACTCCTCTACTAGGTTTAGACAATCGAAATAGTGCGATTTGGTATACGCTAAAAATTTCACAAGGGAACCGTTATGGCTACCAGACAGATTACTCAAATCAAGGCCCCCAAAATCCTACCGTTTAACAGTAGAGGCATGGCAGGGGAATGGAAGCGGCACATAGACCAGCTTCGATTCGAATTGTAGAAAGAACCATAGACATTACAACATATTCGCCGAACAAAACCGACAAATTGCAAAACCAAAGGTGGGGGGGGAAAGCGGCCGCAGAAAGTAAAATAAAGGAAACTTTTTAAAAACCCAAAAGCCAATGAAACATTATAATCAAAAAGCAGCAAATAAAAGACCTCACTGTTTGGAGAGACTTGTAAGTAAAAGAGCCCAAAAATCGAAAGGGGCCAGCCAAGGCCAGCTCGACCTGCCCGCGAGGAAACCGGGAGGGAGCGGCAAAAACCGCCAGCCTAAAGCAAACTTCAGGCGGCGGTTAAAATGGCCTGGCACTCACCCTTCCAGACGCTTACAGGAGAGAAGGACGGAAGACACAGCAGCCCCAACCCGAACGCGTCTCGAAGTCTTCGCTAAGAATTGAACCGCGCAAGTTCCATGTCGAGTCCGGAAAAGCCCACCTACCTGCGAGGACTATGGTCACCACGTTAGGACTGAACTAAAGCGAGGGGAGGAGTGTCTCATATGTAAATGGGTGACTCCAAATCTACCAAATCTGATTGCGCCAAGAAAACTAAGCATTGAATTTGGTTCACTAGAAACCAATCCAAAGCAGCTGCTGAAAAGGTTGGCAAATTTAAGGAAATTGGCCAAAGGCTTACAAGCAGCAGGCCAGCCTGTATAAAAGGCTGGCCTCGGGCCTGCAGCCAAATGTTCCTGTTACTGACTGAGTGTAAATAAAGCCTTTTGTTGTTGGAACCCGGTCTACCTCGTGTGTTTTCCGAACAAAACACAATGCAAGCAAGCCTATATGGCTGGTCTGAACAGGGTTTGTACTATTGGGTTTATATAGTATGGAATTGTCAAATGGTGTGTTTTTCCTAAGATTACAACAAAGCAAGGATTTTATCCCAATTCATTTCTATTTTCTATTTTATTGTCTCACTGCAGGGGGGAATAGCAGTATTTTTCTTCTAATACACTGCAGCCCTACTTTAAATTATAAAATTTTCCTATAATTATCAGTTTTATTATTGATTTCTTTTATGCCTTGACATGGATTTCTGCCAACCATCCTTCCCCCCTCAAAATCCAAGCTACCGTCATCTCTGTTTGATTCTTTTGTCTATAGGCAAAAATGTTTTTACACAGAAAAGCTTTTGACATTTAAGTTACCTTGCTGAAATAAACTTAAATATGTTACTGTTACTGTTTTTTTTAAAAAAACCATGTATTTAGTCGATGTTTCTTAATCATTTAACTTCATTATTTTATCCACATTTCATTGTGAGCCACTTTGGTCATTCTAATTTAGACAAAAATCTGATTCAAAGAAGAATAAATACAAAAATAAATTATCCAAGACGCATTTAGGTAATTAAACAAAATATGGCGAAGTTAAAAGTATTCTACCTATACAAATAAACAATTTGTCTGCAGAAATATACGTTAACTGCAAACCCAGCAAATTGAATGGCAGCATCCTTAAGAAAAAGAATACAGAGACCTCACAAAGCACACAAAAATGTGTGAAAGTTATATGATTAGCTTCCTCTTTGTCAAAGGCTTATACAAGTAGCAAACCCCTTTCTATTTAATATTAAATCAAGATAAATAAATCAACTTTAACAGACTAATTCTAATCTATGTTTATTCAAAAGTTTGATTAAAGTGACACTTTGTGCCAGCTCTTGAACAATCCTGCGTTTGTCCTGTCTTTCTCAAATTACAACAAAATATTTTCTATATATAGATGAAGTTATCAAAACTGACTTATGCAAGTTACTCTGCTTTATCAACAGTCACTTGTGGACTCCAATAACATAATAGAGTAAATCAGGTTGAGCACTGCATATAACCTAATATATCTTTACTTTCTAAATTTATTCATTAATTACTTTCTATATACATACATACATACATACATACATACATACATACATACATACATACATACATACTTTCTCTGGAGTAAATTAATCAAAGACTAATTTCAGCATGTAAAAATTACAGTTAAACTACACAACAGAAGNACACAACAGAAGCCTGCCAGATTTAATCTGTTTTTTTCAAGCAATTTTTTGTACTCCTGACCACACAAAAAACATTTACTGCTGAGTGTTCATGTGCATAGAACCTCTGATTTGCATACAGTAAAGACAGTGGTTGGCCATTCCAGTTATCCAACTGTAATATATCATTGCTATATGTCAGAAACCTTGCAGCTAGCCTAGCTTGTGGCCTCAGGAATAGTGCTGGGCTCAGAAAGTTAAATTATCGATTCAACTTTAAAGTCACTTGTTAACATTTATTGGGAGAAGTAGCATCTTGAGTGAAGAAACAGTTTCCTTTACTGTGAAATTCTTGTTGCTCTCTGAGTTTGGTTGTTTTCCTGCAGATGTTTCATTATCCAGCTAGGTAACATCTTTAGTACTAGAAGGCAGTCGATATATGAACTGTTGCTCTTTGTCTATATTGGCTTGTCCTGTCAGTGTTGGTTTTTTTGTACTTTTTTTTGTTTTTTTGTACAGTGTTGGTTTTTTGGCTTCGGGCAGACGGGGCTCGTCAACCTTGTAAGGTAGCCCGTCTAGGGGAAGGAAAACCCTGATTACAAACCTC
>BHFT01045434.1:0-29510 GCA_004320025.1 Laticauda laticaudata | reverse complement strand
GGAAGCCCTGTGGATGTGTCATCCGCTTCCATCCGCTAGGCTTCCGTTGAGCATCCGCTTAACATCCTCGCTATGTCCTCCCCACGCCCGTTCCTTTCCGTTGTTGTCCATTCTCTTCATGCAAATTTGGGGCACTTGTGAGAGCGGATAACAATGGATGGAAAATTTGCTCGTCTGCTGTGTCCTTTTTACATATGTTTTGCATCTGTCGGCCAATGTGACCTAGCCTTAAGGTGTTGTTGACACTATTTGCCTGTCTCAATATATGGCCCATAAACTTCATTACATTTGCCTTGAGTTTAAATATTACACCTGAGTGGAAGACTGTCTTTTATTACAATTATGCACTGTTTTATAAATCTCATGTCCCCACCATTACTTCTTTTTCTCTAAACTTTAAATCTCCAAATATTTTAGTCCTTCCACAGAAGAAAGGTACTCCTACTCCTTGATTATTTTGGCTGCCCTTTTCAAGATCCTTTTGCAGCTGTCTAAGTTATTCTTATGAGATGGATGAGTGACCAAAGCTTCAAAGTATTATTGGAGTCTGTACAAAACAAGCAGTTACACATGAATTGCAAAGAAACAAAATGGTTCTTCTAACCCCAGAACAAGTGAAACCTGGCAACTATGTGGAAACATTCAGCTGATGATGACTCAGCTCAGAAGAATGATTTTATTTTTAAGATTTCAGGTCATCAAGTATTCTTCTCTTTGGTGTTAAGTACAATAAGGACAACTTCATCTTATAAAGATGTGAAATATGTTGTCCCACCTCTTACATTTATTTGTATTTTAGTGTTCCCTGAGTAGGGCAGAAGCTCGACGAGATGCTGCAAAAGTAGCTCTTATCAATTCTCTGTTCAATGAGTTGCCTTGTCGCAGGATCACAAAGGAATTCATTATGGAGAGTGTCCAAGAAGCTGTGTCTTCCACCAGTGTAAGTATTAGCCATCATTCTGTGTGCTGTATTTTTATGTATTTTTGATATAATTATTTTTGATAAAATTATTCATGTAAGGGCAGTTGGTTGATAATTTTTTGCCGTTATGATGTATGTCTCCCTTTCAACCCAAACATCTTTTCCCTCACTACATACAAGTCAAGACTACATTTTAAAAATTCATAATCTGTTTTGTTTCTAAAGATGAACATATCTGATTTTTCCAGCATATTGTTGAGAAATAGAAATTGCAAGCACTGATGTTACATATGCCAGAAATAGGGAGTTTTTTAAAAAAATTAGCGCTGCAGTTTAGGCTTTAAAACTGTACCATCTCCAATAGAGATGGGAAGATGGTGATGGTATGGTGATGTCAATGGGATGTAGAGTTGAATATTTTTGTTTGACTGCAAGTAGGAAAGTAGGTGTTCAAGATTAAAGGCACTCATACTCTATTTTCAACAATGTTACACCATCAATTACATTTTGCTTGTGATGAGATATAGAATGACAAACTCAAAGGAAATTGTATGGGGTCTGGTGCTCTGGAAGTGATAAAAAGAGACAAAAACTGTGTGGGAGCACTGATTTAGCCTTCTGACACATCCCAGCAACAATACAGTAGCACTTAGACTCATATACCACCCCATGGGAATTTTACAATGTCAACATATTCCCCCAACAATCTTGGTCCTCGTTTTACAGATTCTTAGAAGAATGGAAGGCTGAGTCAACTTTAACCCATCAGGATCAATCTCCAGGCTGTGGGTAGAGATAGCCTGTTACACTGCATTCTACCCACTGTGCTACTAAGGCTCCTACCACCATTACCCATTTTGAAATAAAGTTGAAAAGATAAAAAGTAAAATAGGCACCAAATCCTAAAGTCAAGAATTGGTTTTATTTGATTTGACTCTGAAAAGCAGAACTCTAAAAAGACTTAGACTGTGAGACATTTTGGACATAATTTTCACATTTTACTTGAGCTAACAGCCATTCACTCAGGCTGTGTAGAACACTCAACAAAAATAGGACTCGGGAAATTGACCAATTCTGATCTGAGTCACATCAGTGCCTTGATTATCTAGTTTCAATACATAAAATGCATTTTTTTTCAATAAAAAGTAGAATATTGTATATAATCCAAGCATAAACTAGAAATATTGTTTTACCGATCACTAGGTCAATGAACCAATGAAAGAAAAAAAATGTATACTCAATAGTCACTCATGCGTACTTAATGTATCAATTAATTTTAATGTTATTAAGACAAATGCTTTAAAATATCTAGCTATATCCTGCCATCCCCTCAGAGAATATATACTTTCTTGAAATGAGTTATAAAATATAAGGAAAGTCAGTCAGGCTCAAACAGAAGTATGAATTAGCTGAGCCCTTTTATTTGTTTTCCTTTATTTCTGTCCTTTCTTCTTTATTATTTAAGTGCCTCTGGCAAGGAAATAAGTTGGCAGGAGCTTTTGTGAAACAGAAAACAGAATCAGATGTTAACATCTGCATTTGGGGTTACCTCCATAATTTTTCATGTGTTGGTTTACAGTAACCATATGTTGTCATCAGCTACTGTGTCCCATCATGGAAGTTTCTGCATTTATTAATAGATAATTTTTAAAATAATTATAATGCTCTTCTTGAACAGGCATTATATATGTTTCTTAGTTATAAAGATATAAAAACATCAAGTAAATGCAGGTTATAATGTTGAGATTTTTAAAAAATATTCTATTTGTATTATGGATTTATTAAACACTAAATCCTTTCCTCTCCTTGAAATAAGACTACAAACAGTTCTAAAACTCAGTTAGACATCCCTATAAATTTTCTATATGCTAGCCAAAGATTCCAGTTTTTTAATGCTGCATAAGTAAACATTAGAAGAGAAATATATAATATTGGTTTTGGTGTTACAAATATTTCTAAATGACAATTAACTCTGTATATATAGAAGACCTATATATATAAGAGTAAGTGAACTGAAGCTTTAGAATGCCTTGTCATAATTCCGAGTATCATGTAAAGGAGGGAAAGAGGGATGGGGGAAGGAAGGAAGGAAGAAAAGGAAGGAAGAAAAGGAAGGAAGGATCAATTTCCCGCTGAAAAAAAGAAAAAGAAAGATCACATAAAACAGAAAATCTCACCCATTTTACATTACTTTTCCAATCACTGTAGTCCTCACCCCAACCATTTGAATTTAGTGCAATGCAAACACAACATAAGAAAAAGTTGCTCATTTTAATTATGGAGTCAATAGGCAGACTTTATTCCTGCCAATCTCTGTGATAACCTGAAGGAGAGACAATGAACTCATCTTCTCCCCATACCCATCATCATGATGGAAGTATATCCTATGAATTTGTGATTGATGCGAAAAGATAATGTTGCTGGAGCCATATTATATCTTATGGTTATTAGTAGTAGGGGCAGAAATCTATTTCAGTAAAAGCATGTGGATAATCTAATCAATAATGCAACAAAAATTATAGGAAGAAAATAAATATGCTGACCTCTGCTGAATAAATTAGTATCCAACAAACCTCATGAAATATTTCCCTCTGTATGGAAGAAACACTTGATAGGAAAGGAACAGATGGACTGGAATTACTTGGAAAGGTGTGACCCTCTGGTTAAATAGATAACACTCCTCCTTCTCTACTAAACATTTTGCTTGTATGACTCTAGGTAGATGAAGAAAGTGCTTAACATCATGGTGAATTTATAGAGGAGGTCTGTAAGTGAAAGAACACCCTCTTTTTAAACCTCTTTACAAATCCTGAAAAAGGCTTTTAAGCGTCTCATTCCATTTTTGAGAACAATGCTACACATTTGGGGAAACTAAGCCATTATTAATTTAAACATGACTTTTTAAAGAGAATTCATTTCATGCAATATGTATTTTTTTCAATTGAAATTTTCTAAGGTAAAAGCTTAAAACCCCAGAGTTCTAAGCCGTTGTCCTCAGGGATATTTAAAAGCCAGCATAAATATTGTAGCAACAGCATGCTCACGTTCTTGCATTTCCAAAGCTATAAACCTGCTAACAGTTCCAGTGCAGAAACCATTCTGTGGACAATGCTCTGTTCAGCTTTGCACAGCTTCTCCAGAAAGATTGTTAAAAAAGAAAAGGAAAATAAAATCAGCAAGTATTTCATCTTCAGATGGTTCCCACAGAATGGAAAACAATAGCACTGGATATATTCAAGCAACTCACCCAGATGTGACTCCATGATGCTAAGATGTGCTGTTAGATGAAAGAAGCCATGAAATAACTGTTCCCTCATAATTTAATTTGAATCTTCACTCTTTGCATGTTGAATTTGACAAATGCCACAAGTCCACGTACAACAATAGTCTGAATTGAACTTTAAAGCCTTCATAAAAAGGGAAGAAAGAAGACAAAAGCAGAGAGAGAGCAAAGGAAGGTTCCAGCAAGTATTATCCCTTCCACAAACATGCGGCTTTCTCACGTCAGTTTTTGTATACATATTAGGGAAGAGATAAATACATATAAATGCAATTCCATTTCTCATCTAGCCCCTCTTCCAGGTCAAAGGTCAAGATAGTGGTTGTGAACACACATTCACACACCCCATTTTTTACACATGAAAAGGGCTGTGCATTCAATGTCTGGTTCCAGACTCCATCTTGACTTTTTTGACTCCTCCTGCAAACACCTCTGATCTGTTTCATTATTGTTCTCTAAGTTACTATAACAATTCCAGTCAGAAAGTTGCATGTACTAAATAAGTAAGTAATATGTTAGCTTGGTTTGTTGGCCTTGAAGAGGCCAGGTAGATTCTCTCATTTATGGAAAATATTTGCTTAAAAATCTGCTGCTGTCCAGGAGAAATTGAAAATCAGATCTACCACAACTACCTTATATCAAACTTCTAACAGCACAATTCTTGTAATTTCTCTTTTTTTAAATAAAAAAGGAAGATGTGGATAAATGTTAAGAAAGTAAAGTAGGCTTTGATTTACAACCATAATTAAGTCCAAAATTTATGTTGTAAGACAATTATTAGGTGAATTGTGCCCCATTTTATCACCTTTTTTTCCACCATGGTTCACGAAATTACTTCAGTTGTTAAGCAAATCTGGCTTGTCAGAAGCTATCTGGGAAGGTTATAAATGGGGATCACATGACCCTGGAATAGTGCACAGGTACATGCCAGTTACCAAGTGCTTGAATTTTGATCATGTGACCATGGGGATGCTGCTACGGTCAGAGGAGTGAAAATCAGTCATGTCACTTTTTTCAGTGCCATTGTAACTTTGATCAGTTGCTAAATGAATATTTGTTAGTCAAGGACTACCTGTACACTTAATTAAGGCTTAAACTAGTTTTTATATAATGTGTATACTTTACATTAAAAGCATCTCATTGCTTTTGTTGGAAAAGATTCATGCTTACATGAGGTGTAAATACTGAATACATTTTTTCTCTGCTTAAAATGAGCTTTCATAATTCAGTTTTAATTTATCTCTTTTTTCCTTTCAAGGGTACTTTAAATGATGCAGATGATCCAAGCACAAGTATTGGAGCATATCACTATATGCTAGAATCAAACATGGGGAAAACAATGCTACAATTCCAGGTATTTGTGGTGGCCTTTATGTGATTCATTTTGTTTTGTTCAGAAAACACACGAAGTAGACCGGGTTCCAACAACAAAGGCTTTATTCCTTCAACCCTACGCTCCAGCTAAACAGGACACATTGGCTGAAACGAGGCCCAGCCTTTTTATACAGGCTTGCGCTGCCTCGCTTGTAGCCCAATGGCAGTTTGCTTAAATTTGCCGCGCTTTCAGCAGCTCTTTGGATTGGTTCCTAGTGAACCAACCAATGCTTAGTTTTATTTGGACCAATCAGGTTTGCAGATTTGGAGTCACCCAATTTACATATAGAACACCCCTTCCCCTCTTAGTTCAGTCCTACGTGATGGACGTAGTCTCGCAGGTAGGTGGGGCTTTTCGGACTCGACTTGACTTGCGCGGTTCATTCTTGGTGAAGACTTCGACCGGTTTCGGATGGGGCTGCTTGTGTCGTCCCGTTCTTCTCCTGGAACCGTCTGGAAGGGTGAGTCAGCCATTTTACGCTGCCTGAGTTTCTTAGGCGGCGGTTTTGCCGCTCCCTCCGTTTCCTCCGGGCAGGTCGCGCTGGCCTGGCTGGCCCTTTCGATGGGCTCTTCACGCAAGTCTCTCCAAACAGTGAGTCTTTTATTTGCTCTTTTGTTCATATGTTTTCATTGGTTTTTAGTTTTTTAATAGTTCTTTACTTACTTCTCGCATTTCCCCCCCCCCCGGTTGGCAATTCATCGGTTTTTTCGATGAATGGTTGTATGTCTGTGGTTCTTTCTATATTTCGGGATCGAAGCTGGTCTATGTGCGCTTCCATTCCCTGCCATCATCTATTGTTAACCAGTAGGATTTTGGGGCCTGTTATTTGGTAATTTGTCCATACCGGTTCCCCGGTGAAGTTTTTTGCATATACTAAATCGCCTATTTCGAATTGTCTAAATCGTGTAGAGGAGTCGGGGGGGGGTTCTGGAGTGAAATTTGGGTGTAACCTATCAAGGTGTGATCTTAATTTTCGCCCCATGAGTAATTCTGCTGGGGATTTGTTGGTCGTGGTACTGGGCGTTATGTGCTGGAGTGTGAGCAATCTGTTTATTTTTTGTTGGACATCTCCGGTGTCCATTCTTTTAACCCCTCTTTGGTAAACTGGACCATTCTCTCGGGCCTGCCGTTCGCAGCGCGGTGGGCCGGCGCGGTTAGGGCATGTCTTATACCTAGGGAGGCTAGGTATTCGGCTCGAATTGTATACTGGTCAGCTGTGGGCCATTATCTGATACGAGGACTCCGGTAGACCATGGGGTGGCAAAAAGGTTGTCCAGTTTGTTTAATTACAGTTTCTAGTTGTCGCTGTTGGCATAACTTTTTACTTCCAACCAATTAGAATAGGCAATCAAGCGACAATCAGAAAGGTATGCCCTTGGTAGGACGCGCGAAATCAAATGTGGATTCTTGACCAAGGCCCCGTGGGGTTTCCGCGTCCTGTACGGGTGCTTTTGGTGGGGACGGTCTAATTCCCTGGCATTTGTTGCACCGAGCTTACCAATACTCTATGTCCTTATCAATACCTGGCCACCAAAGCATAACTTCTAGCAAGGCTTTTGTCATCTTTACAATTCCCGGGTGCCCTTCGTGTAACAACCTAAGTACTTGGGTTGTAAAATTTGGCAGGAATGACCACCCAATCACCCACAACAAACACCCTTTTAGAATAGAAGTTCAGTCTGTCTGGTCCGGAAAGGTTTAAGTTTTCAGTTTTTTGGTTTTCCGGCCAGCCTTTACTACCCAGCTAAGAACGCGGGCAGTCAATGAGTCTTTCACGGTGGCTCTGGCGACATCAATAAGCTGATATGGGTAGATCGGGCAAGTCTCTATTTGTAGTGTTGTCATTGCTGGTGCCAGGTCTTCCTCGGTTGCTGGTAAGGGTGCACGATCTCAGGCGTCGCATGGGAAATTTGTTTCCCTGGGCGATGTGTCATGAGTGTAGGAAGTAGGTTGCTAGGACTCCGACACCTAGTCATTCTTGGGGAAAGTATATTTGGTGTTGGCTTGTTTCCGCCAAAATCCCCATTAGCGGTTTTGTGGTCTGTTATAATTTGAAAAGTCCGCCCGTATAGGTACTCGTGGAAACGTTTCACTCCAGCGACAAATTGCTAGAGCTTCTTCTGTCCAGTTGGCTGTAATTCTGCTCGGTTTTGGACAGAGTCCTAGAGTAATATGCGATGGGCCCTCTCTGCCATCAGGTAGTTGGTGGTCAGGATGGCACCGCACTCTGAATGGTGAGGCGTCGCAGGTCACCCTTAAATGGCAGTGTGTTGCTGAATTAAATGAGAACGTTTTGTTGATGTTAGCACAACTTTTAATTTTTTGGAAGACTTTCTTTCTTTGTAACGCCCAAGTCCACATTGCCTCTTGTCTAAGAGACGGAGGTGCAATGGTTCTGCCTATAGTGGCCTTATTTGGCAGGAATACATTATAGAAATTAATTAGTCCTAAAAATGCTTGTACGTTCGGTTTTGTTTTCTTGGTTCTGGTGCGTCTTTAATCGCTTTAACCTTTTTGTCTGTAGGGTGGATACCTCTCCGTCTATTAAATAGCCCAGGAATTCGACGCTATTCTTATATTAGGCAGCACTTTTCTCTTTTTACCTTGAGGCCAGATTCTCTAAACTTAGTTAGTACTTCTTTGAGTCTTTTTTTAATATGAGAGTTTTCATCTCTGGCTGAGATTAGGACGTCGTCAAGATAGGGTACGACTCATTGTATGCCATTTAGGAGGCGTTCCATCTAAAAGACTCTGGAAAACGCCTGGGGCCACACTTACTCCAAATTGGAGTCGATGACATTTCGAATGCCCGCCCTTATGGTGACTTAGTCTGTGCTTCAGCTTGTTGTCTGGTCCACTGGAGTTGTTGATAGGCTTGTGCCAGGTCGAGTTTAGGCAAAAACTTGCCTTTTCCAGGGATGAAGTAAATCTGGACTTCTGGCACCTGGTATGCGACTTTGGTTGTTAATGCATGGTTAGGTAGCCTTATAGTCCACCCCAGATTCTAACGGACCCGTCAGTTTTGATTGGTTGTGACTATAGGCGTTTCCACTTGGCAAATGGGTCCACAAGGTTCTGAACACCCCTTGGGCTATTAATTTGCTAGCTGTTCCTCTATCTTTGCCTTTAGTGCAAAAAGGAACTCGGCTGGCTTTTATTCTCATGGGGCATTATGGGGGTTTAGGACTGAAAGAAAATGGGATTTCCGCCGATATTGCCAAGTGAGCCATTCAAAAACGTCCTGGAACTCGCGGATAGGTCTTCTTTTCCCGCCGGTGTAGTCAACTCAGTCGCCCCGGTCATCCCGATCGCCAATGGCGGTGAACCATTCAATGCCCAGGAGCTTGGTCTGTCTCGGTCGACTATGGTCAGCCAGTAGCATTTTTGACGTGGTTGTTTGTAGGCGACTGGAAATGTCCCATGCCGACTACAGGGATTTGGTTACCCGCTTGGTAGTCTTGGAGGGCATTAGGTGCTGCTTCTGTAATTCTTGGGTTTATACTGGCGACTAGCTGTGTTTATTGGTTGTCCCACGATTACCATCGAAAGGAAGGACCCCGAGTCACTTCCATCTTGCAGGGCTTCCCTTCGATTTTTACAATGACCTTTAAAACTTTCTTCCCGCTTTCCGTCTGAGCATCTCGTATAGTGACCAGTTGGTGTGTATTGGTCGCCTTGTCTTGGTTTGCCACTGTTCTCTCAGCTGTTTAGGCTCAGCTACTATCACAGCCATGTGTGTGGGAAATTTCTGCGTCCTCGTTTGCGCTGTAGCTTTTTGTGTCCTGCAGACTTTCTCTCAATAATGCCTCGTTTCTGTGCAATGCCTTGCAGATGGCATCGCAGAAAATCTGCAATTCGGCTCGGGAATGGTTTCCTTCTGCAGCCAGCGCACTCCTGCCAATTCTTTCTTTCGCGCTCGTTTTGTTCGCGAAATAAACGGTTGACCCTCGTCATCTTCTCACTCGCACTCGATTGTGTTTCGCCAGAACTCTTCTGTAGTGGGCGGCTGGTGTAGGCTGCTTTCTGTCTTTGGTTGGCGGTTTGTTTCTTCGCTGTGTGTGTTCATCTTTTTCTTGTGACAGCCGATTTTTTCGCGGCTCAAGCGGCTGTGGCTTCGCCGATGCTTCGGTTATGGGTGATGTGGCTGTGAGGAATTTCTCTGTGGTGCGTCGAGGTCTCTTAAACCCAACACCACGCGATCCCTCATCGCTTCGTCAATGTTCAGGAAATCAGCACTCAACCGCGGTATTTGTCTAAAGGGCAGCGAACGAAGTCGGCGACGTCTCTCCCTCTCTCTGGTCTCTGTGGTAAAATTCGTGTCGCTTTGATTAAATTAGACACCATCGAAGGTAAGTGTGCTTTGAGAATTCTCTTTGCAATTCTGGCCGCGTTAAGTTGTTTGACATCTCGGGGCTTCGCAAGGGCCTCCCTTGCCATCTTGAAAACCCGTTGGCCCACAGTGAGTTAGGACAACAGCTCTCTTACGTTGCCTCTGAAGCCTTCCATTTCATTGCTCTCACAAATACAATTTGGAAGCAGTTGCATAGGACTCCAATCCTCTTCATTTGGAATTGAAAGGGTGCGGCGGGCGTGCGTTGTTTTTCCCAGGCATCTTCGTCGCCGTCATGGAGCTTCTTATCACCAGCCGTGCAGGTTTCCAACATTTCAGGAACAATCCCATCCTCGTCCGCCAGTGTTTTGTCTTCAGAAAACACACAAGGTAGACCAGGTTCCAACAACAAAGGCTTTATTCTTAACTAGTCAGTAAACAGGAACACTTGGCTGAAACCGAGGCCAACCTTTTGTACAGGCTGGCCTGCCTGCTTGTAACCAATGGCAGTTGCTTAAATTTGCCGCCTTTCAGCAGCTCTTTGGATTGGTTCCTAGTGAACCAATCCGATGCTTTGTTTATTTGACCAATCAGGTTTGCAGATTTGGAGTCACCCAATTTACATATAGAACACATTTGTCCAGAATTTTCAAGATATACAGGATGATTTTTATATGTAGTATTTTGTTTTGTTGTTCTTTTTGATGCTCCATCTCTCTAACCATGTCTGTCCAATGAACAAACTTCCTTTAAAACTTTAGCTGTTACAGCTTTGCTCTTGGTTTCTATTTTCTTGGGTTCCTGTTGCTAAGAGTAAAATATCCAAACCGAGGGAAGACTGTGTTTTGCTGGAATAAATGACAAAGCTTTTGCAGAGTGCACCATTGAAAATATTTCTTTTTGTGTAAGGCCTGTAGCAACCCAACTACAACACTCATGGTTCTATCACAATAGCTTCATGACTCTTATTTTTTCAACAACCATTACATTGAAGTCAGAGGGAAAACATATTTATTTATGTAATGTTTATTTAATTTATTATAGTAAAAGGCAATATCATAGTGTAGCATCTCAAAAGTGATTTCTTTCTATGGATGTACTTTCAATAAATGTGTATGATAGATAGTACAACATTAACAGAAAAAGGAGTTTATGTTTTCAGTGAATTAAAGCCACTTTTAAAAGGAGAGGTCTATAGAGTTAAACCACCTATTATAAAAACAGACTTGCACTTAATTCTACTGCTCTCGACCAAAACGTATTTCTATGGAATTGCAGAAGTGTAATTTTGAATCTAATTGATTGCATGCATGCCAAATCCTGCAATATTTTCACTTTAAAAATGCTGTCCAGTAACTAGTTGTTAATAAAACTCTATACATTTTTTAAAAACTTGGCTTGAAATCAGATTCTAGTCCTAGGTCTCTGAATGTATCCTCCTTGTTATCTCCCCTCCACACCCCATTTCCCCCTAGGAGCTTATGATCGTGTTTCAGCTTCTGCATTGGAATGGAAGCCTTAAAGCCCTGCGTGAAACTAAGTGTTCTCGGCAAGTAAGTAGCCTTCTAAAATGCAACACGAATTGTCAGTTATTCCCAACATTTATTTTAGAAAAGTCTACTTGAAGTTCTGCTGTTTAATGCACTTCCTCTTTTCTATAAATCATTTATTGTGGTTGGTCTGGTTCAACCAACTGGCAATTTTCAAGTCCCATCGCTAGAAAATATTTAAATTTACCCCTTTTTTACTGCCATTGTTTGTAATCAGTTTTGTATCTAAGACATTGGGGCATGAACTGGGCATTAGAGCTCAGGAGACCAATTATTGAAAATACAATATGGATACAGAAACTTCCAAGAAAAATGTAAAAATGTATAATCAGAAATTGTGAGCAAGCGTTGGGATGGGATGAATAAGATCTACACATAGAAACAATGTAAAACATATACAAATAACACCAAACATTTAAAAAATTAAACAAACACAAGAAATCTCTGATTCAATAATAGATTGTTCTGGCTTATGTTGGTAGTAAACAGAATTCAGTAGGCAAAATCATTTCATATTAAACATATGCTGAGAAATATCTCATACAATCCAATAAATATGTTTTATTTTTATTACTCTAAATAATTACTATGTTAATTAACAATCGTAACTAACTTCAGTTTTTGCTGATGGTAAAGTGGTAAGGAGGAACTCACTCGGAGAGAGCTTGGATTCTATTAATACTGTATCTACATGAAAAACTGAAATGTAAATTCTGTAGCATAAAATATCCCATTTTTAATAAACCATGGCAGCCCTTCTCAACACAAGCCTGAACACCATTTGGTGATGCATTTTATACATAGAAAAGAAGCATGCAAAATGGCAGATCATGAACAAATGAGTATGGATGGAAATACAAGAGCAATAATTAAAAGAGCTTTAAGATCTTTTAAGTACAATGTCTAATTTTATGACATTAGAAAATAATTCAGTCCTTACTGTACATTAACCTAAGTCTTTTGGGTGTGTCTTCAAGTCAGTGATGATCCCTGATGACTTCAGAGACTGTTGCCATGTATGTAGTAAAAAAAGGATGACCTTGACAGGTGAAGAAAGTGCAGACCTGTAGGTTTCTGGGATTATAGCCAACTTTAATAAAGTATTTTTAGCCTTATGTGGATCTTCTTTTTTGGTCTGGTCTATGTCATATGGCTGACATTGCAGTATTCTTGGCAATATTTTCAGAAATGTTTTGCTATTGCCTTCATCCTAGGGCTGAGAAAGAGTGATTGGCCCAAAATCTTCCAGCTAGCTTCATGTCTAAAACAGGACTAGAACTTAGAGTCTTCTAATTTCTAGCCTAGTACCTTTAATCACCACACCAGATTGGCTCACAGCCCTCATAATTGCTCACATTAAAGCTCCTACACAACTAGGCCTGCAGTTCATGACATGTTTCTTGGGTGGGATGTGTTAACTGGTTCTCCAACATCTATATTTTAGGATGTGTTTAATTTGCTGTATTGGCTGCTAACTCTTCTTTTTGGGGTGGGTGGGTCATAGGAAGTGATTTCCTATTATTCCCAATACAGTTTAGATGAACGAATGAGAAGTCATATGGCACTGGACTGGCTCATGAAAGAGCAAGGAATTCCGGGCATTATATCACAAGAGCTACAAGTGGCACTTAGAGAGCTCGAAGAAGCAAGGAAAGCCGGGCAAGAGTTGCGGTTTTACAAAGAAAAAAAAGAAATCCTTGGCTTGGCACTGAGTCAGCTGTATAGCGATTCTACAACTACCTCTTCAAATGATGATCGCATGAGCCTAGCCCTCAGTGGGTATCGTTAGCCTACATTTGAGAGATGGGATTATTGTGTGGCTGCATCTTAATTATTCAGATCAATAAGAAGTAACTGTTTACCTTACTTAGTGTACCATGTAATGTACTAAGCTGAAAGCCTCAGATTTCTTCCTTGATGAGAAGAAAGTATCCCAAGTTAAAAAAAAAAAAAAGGACTCCTTGTATATCAAACTAAATTCCCCAGAAAGTAAGGAAAAGACGTAGACTTCAGTTCATCCTTCTTTCATCAGATGGGCAACGCTTCAAACGGATGTAATACAATTTGAAAATGGACCGAGGGACTTTTATAGTAGCTGTTTAAGTAATAATAGCATTTAGGCTTCTAAATTCTTTGAGAAGAAGCACAGTTAGTTAATTATTATTGATCAGAGCTTTCAGTGTACTAATTATTTACGCTGGGTAGACATTTGGAGAAAAAGTAGTATCCTTGCAATATGCAAAAAACCAAAATGTGTAAGTTTATTACTCTTTTTTAATAGAGAACAATAAATTTTTCATATTAAAAATAGTGACATGTTCTCAAAAAACCAATGAGATAATTTTAAAATATACTTAGTTGTAGCAAATCTATATCAATTTATTTTGAACTAAGAAAGGGGAAAAATATCTCAGGTAGTTGAAAGAAGCCAACTTTGGTCTAATTTGCTTAACAAATTAGGGAAATAACATGTCAAGCTTGTTGCCTCTGAATAAGGACTGCAAATGACTGTATTGTTTGCTAACTATGTTATTTTCCTCTGCAAATCAGAAAAAGAAGGCAATATCTTTGAACCACAGTGGAAATAACCATACATCTTATTCAAAGTTCCCATACAGAAACAGGTTCTGCAAAAACACAGTAGGGTAATACTGGCTGCTATATCAACACAATGTCAAATCAATGCTGGAAGAGTCAGGATAATACTGAAATGTATAGCTATCAGGTCTGGACTGCAGAAATTCAAATTCAGATTCCTTAAAGCAGATGCATCCTTTTTCAGGATTGCACAGAAGCCTCAAAAAAGACTGATAGCTCTGCAAGAATAGCAAAGAGGTGCTGTTTTCATGCGAAGTCTAAAACATTTTGGAGTCACTTCTCAGGTGTTTTCAGCTTAACTGACTGTCACCACCACCACCACCACCACAACAAAATCACATGTATTGAAAAGAGTAATTTAGAATTATTCAGCATATTTCCTGCAACAGGATTTTCCATCAGATAGATGGAAAATCCTGTTGCAGGAAATATAATACTGTTTCCCATGAAACAATGATGCAACTGAATTTCAACCTGCTTTTATAATTGCTTAATTTAAGACCTTCAAGTAATTCAGTGCTACTAGCATTTCATTTATCATGGATTTCTGATTTAGCAGTAATCATGGCTGATTAGCTCTTCACTGTTTCTGTATCACAATATATTGTTCATCAAGCACAGTCCAGACAATCTATTCTAATTGTCAGATGCAGTGTGGCTCCATAACACAAAAGAGTTATGTATATTACTGTAGTATTGTGAATAACCTTATATTCACAACATTGTGAACAACCTTATATTCACACAAAATGCTATATAGTAGCATACCAAGTAAATTGAGTGAATTTTTAAAGTGTTCATCCACAGTTGTCATCCTTCTGCTGCAGCAAATTATTTTAGTATTAAAATAAGATCCATTGTCAATACAGAATTACAAGAATGGGCAAATGAAGGAATAATCATTAAAAATGGCTATTGGGTATTTCCTTAATGTATTCTGTTTGATCATCCTCATATGTAAAATTTGGACGGTAATTCTGTAAAAGTGTTCTGAAACTTTTTCCAAAAATAAAACAATTGAATGTTTTGCACACATGTAAAACACAGAAAAAAGAGACTTATTGTGATTGCTTATTTCTCAGGGGCATAAAAACTTATTGTAAGACTTCTTTCATTCTGTGATTTGCTTTAGGGATAAGTGTTCTTGAGGCTAAATTTGTAATGAGATGTCAAAGATGTCAGAAGAGAAGCAAGTTGGCCCAGGGAGAAAACTAATCTGCCTCCTGCAAGGCAGAAAAAAAATAGAAGGGTTCAGAGGAGGACAGAAGTTTATCTGATTTTTATTTTAGACATATGTTTAAATATTCTGAAATCTCTAAGCAGTCAGTCCAAGCTCATTGATTTGCATTCAATGTTGCCAGTTGCTTTCAACCTAAATTTTCTTCTCTTGCCATTTCTTATCTTCCCAAATCTAAACCGATGTTTACCTTGGAAACATGGGGTGGAATGTCACAGAAACAAAAACTGTGTGCATCTATCTGTGGACATGTGGAGTAGAAGAAAAGATCATAATTTATGGCAGCTCCTCCTCTGATTCGCCAGTTGCCCTCCTACTATACTCTTGAAAAGGGGAGGAAATTGCAAGTAAAATGCATATGTGCCATGGCTCTTTGTCTTTAAATTTCATTTTCATATGGTGGCTTTCTACTAGCAGTAGGAGACCTTGCTGATTGTAATAAAGGCCTACTTGAATTCACCAGTTGTTTGTAAAAAGCCAAGGCTTCTTTGCTGCTATGCCATTGAAGAGGGGCTTAAGGAGACTCTGTCTAGCCACATGGGCTACTTCATCCCAAGCATTGCTATTTTCACACACATTGAAGGTTGGGTTAACAGGATCCAGCACAAATGGCCTAAGAGAGAAAGAAAATATCCCATATGGGCAGGTGATATTTATTTATTGGGCATTCAAATATGACATGCGACAAGGCACTTGGTTGAATCCATCTATTCCTAATGTTCACACTTGCATACATCCCCTCTCATCCAGTCTAGAATTCCAATTCTCCCTGCTCATTCCTTTCACAAATCTTCATTTTCAAGTGCTATTGGTACAGTATTGCCTTCTGCAGCAATAGCTTAATCCTTCAGATGGCTATTAAAAATGTGTCTGGAACAAAACCCAGAAATATAGAGCAAGCAGATTGTGCTCTGTAAATGAAACAGGAGACATACACTGATGAGACCATAGTTGATAAAATATCAGAAGCCCAGTCCTTCCTCCTGTTAGAGTGGATCTATAAATGAAGAACAGTCAAATATATAGAAACCTTACTTACCTGCTTTGCTTCAAAAACATTTTCTGGAAAATTGAAAAATTTGGTCTGTAATGTCTATGCCATGTGATACATATCTCTTGATACTGAGTCAAAAGCTTCAGGACAGCTCTCATCCCCTGTACAAAGCTGAAAAAGATGGGCTTTCCAGCCAGTTCCCAGACATAAATGGTAATCAGCTCAATTGTATAGGAGGAAGGAAGTCTGCGAAACCTAAATGCACACAGAAAGAGATTCAGATAGAGAAGTTTCAATTGCAAGAAATGGTTAATTGCAAAAGTCAAAACCCCAAAATGCTAAAAACCAACAAAAAAATGTCATTTTGTTTTTAATTTTCAATTTGTTAACTGTTCCTTCCATTTTCATATTTCTCCTGTTGGCACCAAGATTTTGACTTATGTTTTCTAATTTACAAATTCGCCATCATTTGGGGCTGGATATGGAAAAAATATATAAAAATCTGTAAATCACACTTCTACTGTGTTAGAGGTGTTTCCTATTATAAAGCTGGAAAACATGAAAATATGAAGATCTAAAAAATATGAACTTTAGATGCTAAGCAACTTACTTATTTTCTTCTGTTGGTTCTGCAAATGAAGTTTTGAACCAGTGCTTCATTAAACGTATGAAATCCTTCACCATTTCTGTTGATGCTTTGACAAATTCAACTTGGTATTTCAATAAAGCCATGGTATACAGCTGGATCTTATCATCATCATTGCAAAGGTATAGCTTGTAATAAAAGCTCTCTTTTGGACCTGTTAACACCAAGCAATCTATAAGACTAATGATGCTACTTTGACTTACTTTACTTTTAGATCTTAACCAAAACCAAACCTTACAAATTGTGAGCACCTGGAAATAATACATTAATTTAGATTTAAACACTAATGTAGAGCTCCCAGTAGTGATCTTTTGGTGAGAGGAAGGAGAATCACTTTGCCAAATAACAGCTACATCTTACCTGTTGATAACACAGATGCAAACATGTCATAGCAAGGCATGATGTCAAATGAGTGACCATGATGATTTTTATAACACTTAAAATAGAATCTCAAGGAAAACTTTGTCCGTTTCTGCATGACTAACCTTAAAAGAGGAAGAAAGTAAAAGATATAATGAGGCTTTTATGTAACAACTTTACTATACAGTAATTAGGGGAGGGCAGGGAAAATCAAAGTAGAAGACAAAAGAACACGAAGCAAGTACAGCGTAAGTTCAAACCTGCTTGTCCATGAGGATTTTATCAGGGAATTTCCTAACTCTTCTAGGACCTCTGGAGTTGTCCTTTGGCAGTCTTCTAAACTGGTAAAAGTTTTGCTAAAAAGAACTATGTCCACATCAGAAAAGTCTTGGGTGTCTGTTCCTTTCACATATGAACCACCCTGTTGCATGGAATATTACCCCCAAAAAGATGGTTAATACTTTATTTTAATCCACATACTCTTCAATATTTTAACAACAAAACATAAATTCCAGCTGCACACCTGCAGTATTTTAGGCTATTAGCAAAAAACAGGTGCATCACAGTAAGCTGCTTATAGAAAGGATTACTGGACCTTCCCAAGAGTAGTTAGTGCCATATGTCTAAATTCCTTTAATAATATGATTACTCTAAGAACAGAGATCAAATATGAAGGGGATTGTTTTTCTTTACTATCATCCCCAACAAAGGAACTTTTTCTCACCTCAACTCTAAAAGAGGCAACTTAGAACTGGAGATATCCAAATTCAACCATTGCAAAGCACTATGGTGCATCATGCAGGCTATCTTGTAATGCCATTATCATAATGCATTACAGATAATTGCTGTAAGTCATGTGAATGACTATAACTGAATAAGCCATATAAAGGTTTATTGTCTAGCTTTTTGACAATTGTCTTAGTCATAGTCCAGCATATCCAGAGATTATCAAATTTTGTTTGCAATTATTTATACTTCTTCAATTAACAGTGCCATGTCAAGATGGACTTTTGTTCCTGTTGAGTAATATACAGTTACTTCTGCTATTTACACAATTTGGAAAAATATGAATTTAACCTATTCAACAAGATACTATAGAAATGGACCATTTTCTATCCCTTATGCTAGATTTGTATTCTGAGGGAATATGCCTTCTTGTCGTGAAGAAAGCATCTTCTCTCAGAATACACTTGATTAATTTTTAATTTAGAGCAACATCTTGAATTACATAAAACTTGTTTATGTAAATTTCTTTGCTGATTCAACTATCAAAGCATCTGAGTATCATATGGAGTTTAGAAAATAATTTTGGTTTGAACCGGCAATTTTTCTTATTTTGGTTTTTGAAAGGGAGCAGTTATTATTTGCTTTTCTTTGTGTAATCCAGCACCAGTCATGTACTTAACAATCTCAATTTATATGTCTGGAGGTACTTCAGTAGTTTAGTCTAACATTAAACTTCAGCGCAATATGATATATTGCCACACATTTTTTCTTTAGCCCTCCCTTATTTTTGTGCATTTCTAACAATTTTCCTTGATGAAGAATTCTTTGAAATGTGGAACCTTGCTAGTAGGTCTAATCTAATCAATGTGTTACTTTGGTATGGATTTGTGGGACTTTCTTGTAGGACTTAAAGAAAGTTCCTTGAATCCAATAATCTGGCCATGATTCTGTTAGCTCTATTCTCCCAAATTCAGGATCCATAGTGGATGACTAGGTCTCCCTATCAGTCAAGCCTTTTGCAATCTTCTGAATCTTGATTTTGAGTGTTAGCTAAATGTACTAGTTATGCATGGGCTTTACCACCTTTTATCCAGAACAGGATATTAATTATGAAGCTTTACTGAATGAAATGTGGCATATTCCTAGGATATGTATGTATCTCATGTATGTATGTATCTCATATGTATCTCATGTATCATTGATCTATAAAATTAATTGCCTGGGAATACAAGACTATCATCTGCTTTATCAGTTGCATTGCTCCTTACAGATAATACATACAATATAGTTGTCTTGCATAATGCCCATGCATGTGTTCATTTTGCTTCCATATGCATAATAGCTCACTGGCATACATGTGAATGGAACACATTTGCTCAAATCAATTCCACATGCTCTTTTCGTTAAACAGAGATTAAGATGAAGAATATAATGTATGAAGAAACCTTAAAACACTTGATTGAATTAGACCCCACAGACCTCAACAGTTCACAAAGCAATAGTGATTCAAAGGATGCAGAAGCTGCATTTTATTCAAACAAGTATACACTGCTTCCAAAGAGATATTACCTAATTCTTAACTTTTGTCATAATAAATCATATCCAGGGTTGGGTCATATCTGAATGTTAAAGAAGGAATTATTCAGGTGCCATATTCACTTCAGTCATAGCCACATTGACACATGCAAGGCTGTCCTTGCTTCAAATCTCATGAGATTGAAAGAGCCAGGCTATTAGGCAGTAGAATTTGATGAGAGGGCCACAGATTGATAATTTACAGAATATCCAAATATTCCATCAGATGGTAATAATATCATACTGAAATATCCTAGACAAAATCTCTATCCAAGGGGAATGCATACATTTCTCTAAGTAAATTGAGTGTTCCTATAACAGATCACTCTCACTGCAAAGCATTACTCTTAAGAAAAAATATGAAATGGATGATACTAATGAGAAACTAATGTATTTTGCACACAAATCTACTAATCCGATTATGTGGACAATTAGTAAAATATGGTATAAAGGTATATTTATATACCTTTATATAAATTTTTTATATAAAATTTTTTTATACCTTTCAGGTATAAAAAGAGTAACTTTTTCATAGGAAATAATGTACTTTTGTGATCAGTCTCAAGGCAAATGCATAGCAAATATAAATACCTTGATAGCAGAAGTTATTGGCAATGGAAAATTTTCTTTGATAAATGTAATAATGCCTTCAACTTCTGATGTACAGGCTAGCCTTACAGGACCCAAACTGGCTCTGAGTTTTTCTTTCACAAATGTATTTATCTCCATTGGTGTTGTATACTCCAAGAAGCTTTCAGGCTTCAAGTTAGTGGCCATTTGAGCTGTACCAAAAAAAATATATAAAAATCAAGACAAATTATAGATTTTCTTAATTTATTATTCATGGCTATTCTGTATTGAATTAGTAACACCTTTGATGCCTACTGCTATCATCAGTACCCTAACATAAATTTTAAGGAGAAAAAAATGGAGATATGTCAGAGCTCATGTGAGAAAATGGTCA
Source organism: Laticauda laticaudata (assembly GCA_004320025.1). Lineage (NCBI taxonomy): Eukaryota > Metazoa > Chordata > Lepidosauria > Squamata > Elapidae > Laticauda > Laticauda laticaudata. Next base: position 8,953 of record BHFT01045434.1, on the reverse strand, counting down.
CTCTTCAATTGAAGGCCATTGGAAATTGTTACACAGCCAAACATGTGGGGGAATGTAGTCTAGATTCCAGGAGAAAGGGACTGCATTCCAGAGGATCAAAAGACAGCAAAGTTTAGATAGTTTGGTGGGGAGGAACAGAATCAAAATAGCTCCATCCTAGAAGTTCTCAGAGTATGGTGCAAGTAGTTTGTTTTAGTTTGGCAAGATTCTGTCTGTAGGTGAGGAACAATTAAAAAAAAACTGCTTAGAAGACTCTGTGTTCTAGAGAATATGGCAACCACATGTTTAATAGTTTGCCCTGCTGTTGTACTAAATATTATAATTTAATGGTAACATTTATAGTGGTTTTGAAAGGTCATAATTTCTATACATTGTTGTAGGAAAAATGTAATGTATAGAGCAACTTTAAAAACTAGAATTGAAATCACGTAGACCTTCAGCAATGAAAGATCTCAAAGCTAAAATTCAAAATAAAAATATCACCTCTTTTATTGGCTGTAAAGTGGTGCTTCTGTTTTTCATGGTGTTCCCTGGCATGGACTGATCCAAACTGCTTGCAGCACATTCTGCAAGAGGTGGCTGTTCCCATGGCCACAAATTTTGTTTCCCTTCTCAGTGTTATATTCCAGAAACTCCTTTGATTGTTCACCAGATCCACTTCATGCTCCGCCTGTTGAACAAATTCACTATATGAATGAATTAATACTGATCAGGATTCAAAGAAATTAACTTGAAGAACAGAAAACATAACAAAATTACAAATTTTATTGAGGTAGATTAAAAGACATGGCAAGGTAATATCCCGTTTCAATAATAACCAGCCAGACACTTGTGGGAAGCTTATAAATTAAAGGCATTATCTTCCCCTAGGCAGCAGGTATCAATTGGAATTACAGCTAGTCCTTATTTAGTGACCATAATTTGGACCACTCACTCAGTCATCAAGTAATAAATGAAACTGCAGCTTTCCTTTCCTTTGCAGACCCATGAACATTATAAATAAAGAATTGGTTGCAAAGTTATACTTTCCTCACTGTCATACTGTTAACACATCCTCCCCCAAAGCAGCTTGGCGAACCAGCCATAACATCAGCAACAGGTCCTCCTGAACCCGAGCGAGCCCGTAGCAGCCCACCCAGCTTACTGCTATGTTGTATGGGAATCTCTCTGCAAACAGATCCTTGTAGTACAATTTTATTTATTTGTTTATTTATTTGTTTATTTGAAACAAATTATATTGCTGCCTACTCACAGCAGCTTACACAGATATAAAAACAACATATAAATAATAAAAAATAATAAAAATAAAAAAATAAAAAAATAATCCCACACACCCTCACCCCAACGACAACACACATTCATACAAGCCATTTAATGGGCTCCATCCCACTCTGGATTCTCCAGGCCAGCTGGCAGAAGCACATCTTAAGTACCTTCTGAAAGATGTTAGAGTGGGGGCGAGTCTAATCTCTGAGGAAACAATGTTCCAGAGAGAGGGAGGCATCAAGGGAAGGCCTTTCTTCTGGGTCCCGCCCACCAGATGTACAGTTGTACATCCCCCTAGGGGATGGGACCCACAACATTAGGGAAAGAATGATACTCAAGGTAAACTAAGAGATTGCTAAGGAGCTTGCAGATATCTCAAAGTTCCTTTCTTCAACATTTGAGTATTCTTATACTGTCCCTCCTGCTTTCTCCCTCCCCAAAAAAACCACTTCCAAATACAGAACTTAATAAAGGCATTCAGTGACAACAGAACTTAAAAATGAATACAGTGACATCTTCCAGCTTACCTTTGAGTCATGTGAAGGAGACTCCCATAACATCTCTGCACTGCATGTTTCACAATGAATCTTCCCAAGATGTTTAGCATGAAAATGATACCTCAGAGCCGCACGGCTAACAAAGTCATTCCCACATCTCTCACAGTTATATGACTTCTTTTTTACATCCCACATCCTGTAAAAACACAGTACCATACTTTTAAGAGAACCTTCCAAACACTTTTGATCATAATACAGTACAATAATATGCTATGTACACAAGAGCAAAATCTGTACAAAAAAATCTGAACAAATTGCCAAGATGTCAGATAGTGTCCATATTTAGAATTAAACTGATTCAGTTCTGATCAGATTGGAAATAGCGAAACCATCTAGATCCTAAACTACCTAATTTATTTTAAGAGTGCTGATTTCTTTTCTAGATTCCTTTTTGTGTCCCTGACATTTTCTGCCAAAAAGAAATCTTGCTTGCCAAAGCCATTGTGTCCTTATTTCATAGTGTGTTTGTTTCGTTATTGCCCAGTTACACTGCCAGCTGGCCAAATAATTTCTGTACCACTCCCACTGGCTTGGAATTGTGGGTGTTATAGTTTATGCTACCTTAGTAGGAAACTTGGGAATTTAACTCATAACAAACTTGGCTCTAATAACATTGCTTGGCTAATAACAAACTTGGCTCTAAAAATAGCTATAAACATGCAGTGTGCATTCCGGCTCCTTTGGGCTCTTGAACATTTTACAGTGCCTGGAAGAAGAGTTTGATAGGAGACCCAAATCTATATTATTTATTAACAAATTCTTGATAATAATATATATAACTGGATAATAGAATAATATATAACTGGAAGTTGTGGACATGTGGACAATGCTTTATTACCAATTATTGGATGTGTTTTTCTCCCATATTCCTACCACCTAAACTGTTTGACTATGGTGAAAAAGCTAGCAGCTCCTTTTGCTTTGTTAGCAGAGGAACAACTGGCAGGACTAAAAGCCTGAAATCTGCAACATTTCCTGGTGGGGATTTATTGAATGATAGAATTTTAAAGTCATGTACTAGGCAAGTTACAAATAAAGAAATGATTATGTAAATTAAGATAAGAAAGCAGGAATGTCATCTCTTTCTGTTAGTCTACTTCTGCATGCTTAAAGAATGCATGCTAATTAAGTCATAGTTTGGTTAGTTTATGGTCTGATGAACAAATCACTTAGTGGACAAACATGTTTTTTTGCTTTAAATTATGATTTTGTTATCTTAAATATTTATCTTGCTTGCTACTGTTGGAATTCTTTTTACTGTTATTTCAAGAGCTTTATTGATGCTATAAAATTACCTAAAATTATGTAGAAGATATTAATATTTTCAGCAAATATGAATAAATAATGAAGCATAATTTGCAGTGTTCAGTATGGCCAAGTTCGCACAACATACCATGTCCAAATAAATCAAGCCATATTATATACCTTAAGTCTGATACACAAACATAGTCACTGCCTTATTGCTGGATCAGATCATCACCTCCCACATCACGGTCTATATAATTTCAGGGCTATTTCATGCCGCCCAGGACTTCAAGTACTTTGAATGAGTATACTAAACGTTACTCTGAGAGGATTTTGTTAAAAATTCAGTATTCAGAAAACCTCAGGCTTATATATCCTGCTTTCTTTTAAATCAGAAAAATAGGCTGAACCTTCTGATTTTAAGTTGTTATTGAGTACAGAACCCTGATCATCTGAGAATTCTCAGACCCTGGAATGTTGGGCTGAATAAAGGCAGGTGATAGAACCAGAAGCATAAGAACAAGGGAGCATGGAAGTCACATCTGAGTCTTGAATTCAGCTGCTTGAGATAGTAAGTGAACTTTTTATATTTTTATATTGCTCAGACTAATGTGAATACTGATGTCATTCATTGTAAGAAAATATCAAAAGAAGGAATTCTAGTCAGTCTTTCCCAGAATAGGAAGAGTTTATATTTTTTTGACATATGTATATAAAATATTTTATACACATGTCAAAAAATACATAGTACATAAAACTATTTTTATTTGATTTCTTGGATTTTTCAATTATATGCAAGTATATCACAATGTAATATAATTTGATAATTACATCAAAGAAAAGAGAACTGTACTACTTTTAAGGCCTTTTGGGAAGAGCTTCTTTCAGTATGTCTTGATGCATCCACTCCTTTAGTGCGGGTGATTTAGTTACGATTAAAAAAAATCCTGTTACCTAGTCCATTTAAGCTCTCTTCAAGTAGAAGAGAATCTCCGGTCTCTGTTTTCCAACACTCTCAAGGTTGGCTGCTTGCCATCACTGCCAGTCTCATATGTCAATTATGATGTGAAATGGAGGCTGACCCACCACACTGCCAAAAATGAATGATCATATTTATCTATACAGACCCATTACAACTGCCTTGTCAATTTACTTTTTGTCATCTGTCTCCATTCCTAACTTCTTCTAGCTAATTTAGCACACTCCTGAGAAGTCAATGTTTGCTACATCTGAAGAGAAAATTTTGTGGCACATGCACAAAGAGTGTGAAAGAGGAATATTTGAGACTGATATCACAAGGGGCAATGCTTTGGAATTAATGAAACAAGATGGAGCACCGATCATCAAGACCAGTTTTCCTGGAATGGATTTGAGAAAGAAGCACTGAACAGACACACATTCCAGCAAAGTTTCTAAGGAATATTTTTCAAAAATGTTCATTTTGCCTAATGTGTAGTGACTTAGCCTAAAACATATAGAGTTTACAAAGCTGTAAGTAAAAATCATATAGAAATGCAAAACAATAATAAAATCCTAGCTTAGGTAAGAACTCCCCACAAAAAGTATATATCCTTGATGATAAATTATTTATATCAACTAATGGCTATTGGGGAAAAAAAATCTGTAAAATGTGAAAGGAAATTGGTAGAGGTTAAAAGCTGGAGGGCCAGGAAAGAGCGTGATTGTATACAATTAGAAAATGATCTCTTCTACAAGTAAAAGACCCCCACACACCAGATTTATTCTAGCTGCATTAGGCGTAGGGCACTCATGAGATAATAACAGAATAACTCTACTGCAGCTTTGTGTTTGATGCTGCTCTATTTGCATGCATACCTCCCCTGATTTTCATTTCTAAAGTGTGTGTGTGTGTGTGTTTGTGTGTGTGTGTTTGTGTGTGTGTGTGAGAGAGAGAGAGAGAGAGAGAGGGAGAGAGAGNTGTGTGTTTGTGTGTGTGTGTTTGTGTGTGTGTGTGAGAGAGAGAGAGAGAGAGAGAGGGAGAGAGAGGGAGAGAGAGAGAGAATATATATACTGTATTCTAAAGGAAGTTATATATATTTATATATATGTAACTTATTATATATATAATAAACATTAATATGTTATTCAGCTTCAACAGATGACCTGCTATTCAAATCAAGATCCCTGAAACATAACAAGGAAAAAAAGACTTCTTTTGAAACATGTATGGGCAGATAGATAGTCCTGCATTAGAAAGAGAACATAACTTGATACTAACATTAGGAAGGGTGTGAAATATTAAGGTAGTAGTCACAATCATGTGATCAATGCTCCATCTTTTGTCTTCTGCACACACTTAGAGTGAAGATTAATTATTCTGTGATGTTAAGCCTTTGGATAAGATACAGAAAGGCCCAGCTTCAAAGGCATTATCAATTTTGAAAGCTTAATAGGTGATTTGGGGCCAACCTATGTTGTGCTGTTGTGATTGAAGAAAAAAGTAAAAGAAAGGAATACTGCTGTACTGGTTTGAGTTCATGAATGAAAGGTGGGATATTTATTTATTTAGTTAGTTTTGCCAGCAGGCCAGGGTGAGTGGGATGAGAGCCCCTCAAATGGTTTATTTGACTGTTTGTTGGCACGGGATGGATGGGTAGGATATTGTTATTAGTATTTACCCAAAAAATGACAGTGTACATAGAAAACAAGTCTGCTGGGTTTTATATCACAAATCACTAGTCGAACACATTATTATTATTATTATTATTATTATTATTATTATTATTATTATTATTTTCTCTGCTGTGTTTTTATTGTTTGTAGGTCACCTAGAGTCGCTGTGAGTGAGTAGGGGGCTATATAAATTAAATAAATAAATAAATTTATTATTTATTATTCAATTTATATGCCACCCCTCTCATAGTTAAGGCAACTCTGGGCCTCTTACAGACAGCAAAAAAATTAAATAAATGTAGAAACAATTAAAATTTTAAACTCTATAAAAATATTAGAATCAAAGAGATGGACAAAGGGATGACATCTTACTCCATCAACCATTTCCAGTGATAACCCCCCTTAGGGTCCCAAGCCAACTGACAAAATTAGGTTTTGATAACCTTGCAGAAAGGTGGGAACAGTTCTCCCTTCCAGTGGTAGAATGTTCCACAACATCAGGCTCACAGCAGAAAAAGCTTTCCTACTTGATCTCGCTAGTCAGAATTCCTTGGCCGATGGGGTCCACAGCATCACCCTTCTGCTGGAGCAAGTGTTACAGACCAGTCTCATTGGAGTAAGAAGGCTCCTCAAATATCCCAAGATATAAACCTAATAATGTTTTTAAAAATGTACTTAAACAACAGTACTTGTTATTGAAACAAATATTCTTTGTTCATTCATTCTTAATCAAGAATGTAAGTCATCAACAGATTTTTACTATCAATATCTTCCATCTTTTCCTCTTATATTCTGCATATTTAATAATGGCATACTCTATTTCTTTATTATATGAAGAGACTAAAAATCATAATTATAGATTTATCCATCACAGACAGTTTTTAGGTCTTTGCAGAGATTATTTTCCTTTCCCTGGAACATGTTTCTCTTCCTGTGATTTATTTGGTTTTTTGATTTTTTCAAATGAATAGCAAAATAGCAGTATTTTTCTGTAGGAAAAGAAAAAAATAGAGAAGATTTGTAAGGTAAAACACAGTATTATTACAGCAAAGCAAAAACAATGCAAACACTTTTATTCATTACTAATCCTTTAGCTTCACCTGAGGGTACTGTACATCAGGTCACAGAGCCCCACTTTGTTGCTGTTTTTAATATTTGAAACTTTGCTGAAGTGAATGGGTAATTATGCCTCAGAATACTGAGAAGGAGAAGAAGGGAGTGAAAAGAGAGGGAGGAGGAGTAGAAGGAGTAAGAAACCACAGAACTATGAGTTCTAGTTTTATCTTGGGCATGAAAAAGTAGCTGGGTGACTTTAGGCCAGTCACTCTCTCTCAGACCAATACGCTAAACAGGGTTGCTGTTGGGAAAATAGGAGGCAGAAGTATTAGGTATGCTTACTGCCTTAAATTGAACAAAATATACATAAAAAGACAGGATAAAAATCTAATAATACTAATATCTATATCTATCTATCTATCTATCATCTGTCTGTCTATCTATCTATCTATCTATCTATCTATCTATCTATCTATCTATCTATCTATCTATCTATCTATCTAAGAACACAAGCATTTGTGATGACATAGAAGCATTTAAACTAATATAAGATAGCTATATATATATATATATACAGTATCTACATATGTAGCTAACTGGCTATGCATTTCAGCAACTCGGCACATACAGTTCCATACCTGGATAGCAACCATTTTACTGTTACCCAAGAACACAAAACAATCTGTTCCAAATCTGCCAGCATTTAAATGTAATTTTTTTAAAAACTGCTTTTTTAAAATGCCCCATGGTTTGTTTTGTGAAACATACACAATATAGTCAAATGTTGAAATAGAAATATGTACCATGTGGAGGAGTAAAAAGCTCCATGAAATGTGATATTGAAGCTCCAGGAGTTAACATATACATCCGGATATATAAATGCATACAAACGTGTATGGCTAGATGAGGCATTGTGGTTTTATGTTTCAGAAGGGAATGAATGATAGCACCAGGAAAGAAAGAAACAGTGAAAAAAGCCTATTCCCTTTTTAATAGGGATCAAGCAAAAGATATATGTATTATCATGTAACTATACCTCAAACTTCGCTTCTTGAAACCCAAATGAAAGTGAACCCAATTATTTAGGTTATTATTATACTGTATTTTATGTTGCATTTGAAAGGCACATTATTGTATTTTACATAACATTTCAAAGGCACATTAATGCAACATTGCTGGATTTGTCTACAAAAACAATTGATCAGAATGCGGGAACATTTGGTTTTAATGAGAGGTTATATTTGTTCTAGCTATATGCAAAATTAGTTGCATAAGACGGTGAAGAATAGCCTGGCAGAAGTTAGTATTGGAATGGGATCTGGGCTCAAATATGCATTAGGCCATAAACTAATTAAACTATGCAGTATTTACCAACCAGAGTGTTGATAGAGATTAAATAGAAGGGAAAGTCTACCTGCTTTATATTAATGTCTTTAGAAGAAATGGGGGAATAAATGTAATAATTTATTAGTTATTTTGCATCCTATATCTTTTAACTATCAGACCCTCACTCTTTCAAAAAAGTACAGGTGTTATTTCAGAAGTTAGTGAGTAACAGCTCCTACCATCTTGTACTATGCTGTCAAGCAGTGGATACTCAGCAATATTGGGGAAGGTTTAAATTCCTCAGGCCTAGTTTAAACCAAATTGATCTATAGCATCAATTTGAAGGCTTTAGAAACAAGCATAAGTCTGTTCACACAATGTTCTAAGCCATTTCATGGAATTTACTTAATATGCTAAGACAAAAAATATAGTTTATAAATCAAAAATGCCTGGATTATCATCCCACACTTATGCATTATAAACCACAATCACAGTGCTTGGGGGTCACACAATTTACTAATTAAAACTGATTGCACATTATATTTAGTATAAACTTATATTTTATATCTCCATGCATATCTTCATATAATAAATGTATGTAGTGTGGAAGAACATGTAGGTGACTGAAAAGAAACATTGTAAGACTGGATTACATGTGGCTTTATTGCTGACTGATCAAAGAACTGATCTGAGAACTTATGTTCAAGCCATTTTCTGTTTTACTAATGTTTTCGTACAAATCAGATAATGGAGCTAAACCAGATCTCTAAAGGCCCAGTCACACTGCCCAACGGATGCGAAACGTTTGTAAAAAGGACACAGCAGACGAGAAAAATGTTCCATCCGTTGTTATCCGCTCTCAAAAGGGG
>BHFT01045432.1:0-38508 GCA_004320025.1 Laticauda laticaudata | reverse complement strand
TAATAATTATGTATTCAAACTTCCAAACCCACCTATTACTCTAGATATTCCCTTCACCTTGTATTCATACAATACCTAGTCTTAATATGTTCAATAACTCATCAGTTCTTAAATCGTCTAAGAGATAAAGGAAAAAAGAGAAAAAAAACTACTCAGCTGTACTTAAATATATAGCAATAATATAACCCCAGTCACTTCTTTAATTAATTACCATATTTCAGCTAATATTACCCTAGATATATAATAAAAGTTCAAAATTCAAATTAATACTTTTTATGCTCCAGTAATTTCATTCTTAATTCAATGTTATTGTCTATAAACATTTATGTTTTATGGTTTCATAGCTTTTAATGTTGTAAGTTGCCCAGAGTTGTCTCAAGGCAAGATGGGCAGCATGTAATAAAATAAAATGTAAAATAAAAAATATAATAAAAATTAATTAATAAATGGAAACAAATTGTGTTCATTTATATTAATTTACTTATAATTAATAATATTTCCCCAGTATTTATTAATTTAGCTTCTTTTCATATTGAAAACTGTAATTTGGCAGTGTGTTTTGAAAAATCACCATGGCTTTTGCAGGAGAACCTCCTGTCACAGGTTCTAAATCCTGCATTACATAGAAATTGGCTAAATGGATTGAGTCATTTTTTTCCCCTGGGAAAAAAAAAAGGCAGAGTACAGGTAATCCACTACTTACAACCATTTGAACTGAATTGAATTGAATTCTTGTCATTGTACATATATACACAGTATACATCAACAAAATTCACATAACACCCAGATACCAGATCCAACACGCACACACACACGACAATCCCCAAACACCGCCCACCTGCCCTCAAAACAAAAATGTAATGACCAAAGTTACAATAGCTCTGAAAAAAGTGACTTATTATCTGTTGTCACATTTATGACAATTGCAGTTTCCCTACCATCATCTGATCAAATTTTGAATGGCTTGGCAACCGGCATATATTTACAATGGTTGCACTATCCCAAGGTCCTGAAATTGTCACCTGCAACCTTCCTAGGGAGTTCTGACAAGCAAAGTCAATAGGGGAAGCCAGATCCACTTTATGACTACATAATTCACTTAATAACTATAGGGAATAACCATGTAAAATGGGACATGATTCACTTAACAACTGTCTTGTTTAGCAACAGAAATATTGGGTTCAATTGTGATTGTAGGTTGAGAATTACCTGTAAACACAACTGACTTGATGGAATTTAGTATTAAGCATTTAGTATATGTTTGGATTAGTGGAAAAGGAACCAGGCAGGAAACCAGGAGACTGTGAGTTCCCATTGACTTAGTAACTTTTGGTCAGTTAGTCCAACCTACCTCACAGGACTGTTGTTGTGTGGGGAAAATAAATTAAAATAAATTCAGTACAGGCAGTCCTCGACTTGACTGTAACTGGGTCCAGAATTAGTCATAAGTCATATCTGTCAAGCAGGACACCTTGTGCCATGTCTGATTTAACAATCTTTTTTTTTTTTTGTGGCAGTTGTTAAGCAAATGCCATGGCTGTAGCAAACTTATTTTAACTAATGGGTGTTTTTTGCTGGGAACCAGAAAACACCAGTCATTTGATCATGGTCACATGATTGTGGGACACTGCAAATGGTTGTAAGTGTGGATTGGTTGCCAAGTGTTCAAAATGTGATCACCTGACTGGGGGAGGTAGCTGTCAGAACTTCAAACCCAGGTTATAAGTCATTCTGAGGAGGTCCATTGTAACTTTGAATGGTCACTAAGTGAGTCAACATCAATTAAGGACTACCTGTATTCAAATCCTCACTAAAAAGTCTAATACGTCTGAGAAAATTGTTCATATATTCCTGCAACTAACGAAAAAGATATTCTGTCTGAAATTCTCAAGGGGACGCCTTTCAGAATTGACTGGGTCAATGTCAGTTGACTTCTAATCAGTGTCGGTGTTTTAAGTGCTTTAGAGAAAATAACATGCAGTAATATGTACATGGGATCTTTTCCAGCTTTGACTGAGCAAGCCAAAACAACCCTATTGTAAACATATAGAGAAGTACCAGTTGTACTGAGGAAGACAATACAGCTCTCTTGTTTGAAAATAATCATCCTGCATATCAGGAAGATCAATTTTCCCTTTGTGTGTAAAATAACTAAATCTCGAGGCCACGATGATGCTTGATTTCCAGTAATCCTGTGGAGAGACTGCTTCTTTGATCATTCCAATTTGATTTCCAACCCAGGCATGGGAGAAACATTGTGTTAGTATGCCTCACAGAAATTTGTCATCTGGAAGCTAATCCAACTGACCTCCTGGGTTATTTTTATCTCCCTTTTTGGACTATTTTTATATTCTCCAGGACCACCAGATAATTACCAGAAAGCAGCCTGACTTCTGTCTGGAAAAAGGAACAACTGTTATCAGAATTTAGCTACAAAGATAAATGCAACCTTTAAACCATAGCAACCTTTGTTTTCAGGCTATATGGAAGCTTGAAGAGTCAAACTGCTTTATAGTATAGGTGAGAACTGTGGAGTATATACAGAGGCTGAACCCTTGTTACTGTTTTTCCATTATTTTCAGACCACACAGCCCTAGTAAAAATCAGAACATCACAACCAATCATTGTTAAACCTGCTCTCAGATAAGACATGAATTCTGCTGAGTACAAAGTGATGCCACAATTTCCAGTCCATGACTGGTTGTCACTCCTATTTATATCTTTGCTGTATGTTTTTTTTTCCCAAATAGTTACAGTAAACAGTTTTCCCATGCATTGGAAAGGCTATCAGGATAGTAATACAATGAAGACATTGCCTACTTTTGGAAGAGGAAGGAGAACACAACAAAAGGGGGGAAAGGATGGGGAGAGAAAAGGAAAACCAATTGGTCAGAAAGTTGCTGGTATTCTGGGAGAGCACTGCTGCTGAAATTCTCAATTCTTACTGGACAGATGGACATCCCACCCCATAAATTCTATAAACACTAATTGAAGATATTGGACGTATTTGGTTTAGTTACACATGAAGAATCTAATCTAAAATTATACAGTATTTGTTCCTAGTTTCTAGGGTCTTTAAATAACAGTTGCAAAGCACCCATCTCCATGACTTATCCTCATTTCCAAGCGCTGGCTATATCCTATATGCCTGTCAACAGCTCCTTGACACCCGAGCATAGTGTTCTAACATCGCCCTTTCCTTCCTTCGGGTCTCTCCCTTGGGGACGGGTTTTCCCGGCAAGTCTTCAGCAACTTCGGGCAAAACTGGATCAAAATTCATAGGGGACACAGTTGCAGTTTTGAACTTCTGCCTGACACGCAACTGTCAGGAGCCTACTTGAGAGAAGGGGGAACAATTTGGAACGAACAATTTGGAACACCCCAGCCATAACTTCCAACTACGGCAAGGCGCTCAAGATAAAACAAGAAGCCAGAGGGAAGAGGAACGTTATTGATCGCTGCTGTCAACTTCATTCCTCCCGTTGGCTCCTTAGCATCGCTCTCGGAAGAGGAGGAGGAGGAGAAGGTGGAAGGGCAAGAGAGGCAGCCCAAGTTCCGAGACGGCCCGGTCGGACTCAAGCGCCTGCGCGCCCCTCCAGAGCCGCGCTGGGGGGCGCCGGGGGCCGGCCTGGGGCGGGTTCTGCGGGCGGGGACGGGCGAGGTGCGTAGGGCGCCACGTCGGCAAGCGCTGAAGAGGCAGCCGCCAAGGGGTCGGAGTCGGGTTCGAGCTTGCCTGGTCGAATCCTCCGCCGGGCTGAAGCGAACGGCGCGGGCATCCCAGCGAGGTGAGTTTGGAAGGGGGGCCTCCTCGTCTCCAGCCTCCTCTGCGCTTTGCGCAGAAAATGCGGGGTGGAGTTGCCTGGGGCATCTTCTCCACCCTTTTCCTTCCGGGGTGGAAGAAGAAGAATGGGATTTTGGGGGGGGGGGGTCGCCTGCCTCCTCCGCGGCTCGCCGNTTTGGGGGGGGGGGGTCGCCTGCCTCCTCCGCGGCTCGCCGAGGCCAGGGTCTCTCGCCTGCTGGGGCCGCGAAGGTGGGAACGGGGCGCAGGTAAAGGGCCGCTTTGGGCACAAGGGAGCCGAAACGCTGTGCGCGCAAAAATTGGCTCGAGTGGAAGGAGGGTGCTTCCCGCTAGGTGCCATCCTGTAGCAAGGGGGAACGTGAGAAGCATAGCGAGGACAAGGCGGCCGACCTTGGAGTTGTAGAGAAAAGGAAAGCCTCAAAAAGGGACTTGTGGTTCTTCCCTGATCTGGACCGGAGCAGCCTTGCGGTTGGGACCGCGCGGGAGAAGCTCCCCTTTAATGGCGTTGTCGGTAGGTCTGAACTGTTTTCAACGTCCACCAGCCTTCCCTGCAGAGGCAGCTTCGGCAGCCTTGGCTGCTGCTTTGATTGGAAGGCGGGGAGAGAGAGAACGGGGGCGAGGCGGAAAAATCATGCCGCGTCTCCAGAGCTTTTCTCCCCGGGAAGAGAGCAAGGCACACTCAGCCCTGCTAAGCGCGGGTGCAAAGGGAGGTAAAAATAGATTACGCAGGAGAAAAGGCAGAAGTGTGGCAATATGTTCTGGCAGCGGATATTTAGATTTTTTTGGGCTCAACGTGGAAGAGCCCGCGAGGAGGTGGGGAAAAGACAGGCTGCACGTCAACAGCAGTATGGCTCCGGGCCCTGCGCCTGCCCCCTCTGCCACGTCACTGCTGCGTGCCATCCATCAGCCCTTTGTGTTTGCTGGGCCCCCATTTGGAGCCCTTTGCAATGGGGAGGCTGCTGTTTACGCTTCTGTTCCCGAGTGTGTTTTCAGGCTTGGTCCCGGTGGGGAAGATTATTATTTCTCTCGGTGGAAAACAGGGTTGGGTATCACGCATGTCCGCAGATTGTCAAATAGTTCATTGGATGCTCTGAAAATTAATATTGCGCCTTCGTTAGGTAGTTTTACTATATGCGTGTAAGTATATTTCTGCTTTTATACCGCCGGAATTGTCAGCTTATTTATTATGCAAGTCAACTTTGCTTCGATAGTGTGTGGTTTCAAAACTCTTCCAGGAAAATAAAATGCCTCATTAAAATGGATGTTTGACAGAAAAGATTGAGAATTTTCTTCCCTAAAAGTATTCCGGGACCCCACGTTGATGGGCAACACCCACCCTGTGTCATAATGTTAAATTAACAGCATAAAACGATGCAATAATTAAAATAAGGAATTCTCCAACCTCTTTGGAAACATCATTCCCTTGTGGGAATGATGAGGAATTTTAAAATGGTTCTTTGAATTAAATTTGGCAAATTTCTAGAGAGAAACAAAATGGCTTTTATTTTAATATTTTAATAATTGGCTTTTCTAATTTTACTCATAAATTGTCTTGATAAAATAGTGAAGTGAAGAAGTATTGGACTTCTCTTGGTATTGAAAAGTTTCATTGAACTTAAAACTGCTTTTCCAATCAAAGGGTCTTCATTGTACAATGCAGCTTTCTCTAACTTATGCCTAAAATGTCTTGGATTAAAATTTCTGGAATTGCCAACCAACAATCGCTGGTGATTATAAAGGTTGTAATTCAGAATCTCTGTCTAGCACCAAATTGGAAAGTACAATGATAGCAGTAATGCTTTCATTGTCCCCAAATATCAGTTGCTTTGACTACATAGCATAAGTCTTTATATATAACTCTTTTTTAGGTGCAAGAAATGAAATGACTATTCATCTAAAGCAATTAAAGATCATTATCTAGGGTTTTTTTTGGCTTAAAATATCATATTTTCATTAATCCAGAATCTTCATTCTTAAAATAGTTCAATGGTGAGGGGTCCTTGGTGCTCTCTGAGCTTGCATTTTTAACAAGCTCAGAGAGCAAAAAGGACCCCACATTTCAACAGAGCTACAAATATTCTCCTGTATCAGTGGTTCATCAAAATGGTTCAATGTTTGCTGCAAATATTTTTCTGGAAGATATGCTCACCTTTCACATAATTTGAGTTCCATATATTAGTGTGTGCTATATTTGGATGTATTGTACAGTAACCTTTTGATAAATCTTTTTATTAAAAAGTTTTAAATATATAATTCTCTTTGATTTTATATAGAAAATCACATTGGGATATTTGAATACAGTAACATTTGGTAAGTATGGATACTAATAAAGTGTGTTTATTATTTGTGTCTGTTGAGAAAGCTTAAATGTTACTGGTGGAGGACAAGCCAGGAAAAAAATGTTTTCAGAAATATCTTGGGGAGAATAACAACTTCCTCTCTATCTCATCCAGTTTAAGAATCAAACTACTATGAGCATTCAAAACTATGTTACATTCATACTGGATATTTTAAGGGCAGGTAGTCCTTGACTTATAACAGTGACCATTCAAAGGCACTGAAAAAATGACTTACGACCATTTTTACACTTATGACCATTGCAGCATTCCCATAGTCATGTGATTTACATTCAGATGCTTGACGACTGACTCACATTTATGACAGATTTAGTGTCCCAGGGTCATGTGATCCCCTTTTGGAATCTTCTGGCAAGCAAAGTCAGTGGAGAAACTGGATTCCCTTAAAAACCATGTTACTAATTTAACAACTGCAGTGATTCACTTAACAAATGTGGCAAGAAAAGTCATAAAATGGGGCAAGATTAGTTTAACAAATTTTTCGCTTAGCAACCTAAATTTTGGATTTAATTGTGGTTGTAAGCTGAGGACTACCTGTATTTTAGTTGGCCTAGTTAAGAGTAATTTGTATAGAGGAGATCCGTATTTCAATTGTGGAGTCAGATTATTGCAAACTTTTTTGCCGCAAAAATAGAATATTCAAAGAATGCAATGAAAACCAGTTAAAAGATACAGTGCAAATACTGTGTTTCCCCCAAAATAAGACCCTGTCTTATTTTTTGTCAGGTAGTCCAAAAAAAAGGCACCAGGTCTTATTTTTTGGGAATGCCATTCACTGACATGCGTGCGTTGCCCCAACCTCCTTTTTGCTGTCAGAGGCCTTCAGGAACTTCTTTTGTGGCTGGCAAGGCTCTCCTGAAGGCCTCTGCAGCCGACAACAGAGCTCCAGATTAATCCAGAACTTTGTTATCAGCTATAGAGGCCTTCAGGAAAACCTTGCCAGCCTTGCTGGATACAGAAGAGATGGACCAGCAAGGCAGGTATCAGGGTGTGCGAAGCCTGCTGACAACTGTCCAAAGGTAACTAGTAGGGCAGCTCCAACCCCCACCCCACCCAATGCTCATCCTAGCTTAATTTTTATCCATGTACTCTGGAGCGGGTGGGATCTTAATTAGGGCTTATTTGGGGGGGAGGGTTTATATTGGATGTGTGAAAATCAAGCTAGGATTTACTTTTAGGGTAAGTTGTATTTTCCAGGAAAATATTTACAAAAAAACCCAAGATAAAACTTGAATCAAATATTTTATTGTTGCATAGTGTAATACTCATCCGACCTACGAATATGAAGAATTGTTTTGCAAAAATTTGGACAGGAAACATTTCCTAGAAATAAGAAATGAAACAAAATCATATTTTGGAGTTTTATATGTTATATTAATTTATTAGCTATCTAAGTCCCAAGTACTTGAGCAATCTGAAGAGTTCATATTGTTGTTTCTTATTTATGCTACAAGAGTTTTGTGTTATTTGTTATGGATGAGGGAAGGAATTGAGGCAAATGTGAGTTCATAATTGAAGAATGTTAATTATAATTAAATAGACTTTCTACAGAATGGTGAAAGAATCTACAGGATATAAATAATGATTGTTATGGTTGTTAAAATGATCAATGAAAATAAAGGATCATCTCTGCATGATTGAAAGATGGCAGACTTTCCTGACATTGTCATAAATTCATTTGTTACATACTAGGACATATAAATGGATTGCACATAACTTTCTATGTGTTATGTAGTCATTATAGTATGTAAAAACAATGAGCAGAAGGAGAGAAAGGTACATATTTAATTGTCAAGTTCAATTTTCTCCCCTGTAACTACTCGAGCTCAGTCATGCTTTGGATTTGATTTGGGGGAAGATTTTAGACCTTATGAGAGCTTGAACACAGCCCTGGTCTATGCGCTTTTTTCCAGAATCATACATCCTAGAAAAAGACAATGCCACTTTAATGAGTCACAAATGTTGTAAATGTTTCAAAACACCTTTTCCGAATCATTTTGAAGTCCTATATTCTAATTTACCCTTCCCAGTTAGACATTCTACAGCTGAGCTGGGATTGCAGAATCCCTTCAGTGTCTGCAGGCTTCTCTCACCTATTCATGTATTATTGCAAACTATTAAACAACATTAATTCTTTCAAGAGATTGTTATTTCCTACAATAAATAGGAGTACTTAGAATTTTAAAATAATTTGATATTTGTAATTTCAGTTGCATTGTTAGGCTGCATAGCAATAATGGGTATACATTAAAAGTGTTGCAGAGCTGCCTGTTTTTATAGTTATATCAAAATGTCCCAGAGGGGAAGAAACTTGTTCATTAAAGCATGTAGGCTAAAAATAGCAACTGAACAACTGTATCGCTAAAGGAACACATTACCAGATATCACATTGTCTAAGCTGTAGTTGTTGAATTGGCTCAGCAATTTACCTTTTAGCAATATACCTTTTCTAGAAGGTATATCTTGTTAGATATTTTTTTTTGTTGATTTAGGTTAATCTTTCAGGAGTGGTTGGGTAATTTAAAAGTATTTTACTGTGGTAATGTTATTTAATTAAAAGAAAATGAGGGAATTTGTCATTCTGAAAATATATAACAAGATATTATATATGTATGTAAGTCACATGAAATATAATTTTGATTTATGTTGTATAAATCTGTAGAAATTATTTTGAAAATATTCCAATGACAGTTGGCTACTTATTAGATTTTAGAGTTCAATATTTAATTGACTTTGTTTCAAAAAGCCAAAAGCGACTTAAAAACACTGTTGTTCTGTTCTTGCTACCTTTTTACAGAAGGAAGAAATGTATATAAGTCCGTAAAAGACTTTCATAGTCATAATTTAATTCTTTAGAGAGTATGTTAAAAGAAAAACCCATGTTGGGACAGCAATGGGAAGCACATAAAACAATTCACCTGTTATAGCATCAGATAAATCATCAAAAATCAAACTTTTAAAATAGTTCAAAAAGCAATATGATTCTAATTTAAGGACAGGAAGTGGAAACTAGTGTTATGTTTTGTTAACCTGTAGGTAAAGTATACAGTTATTCATATTGAATTATATTTTCCATGTTGAGAGTTATGTTAATTTGATGTTACTTGGCAAAATTCCATATGATCTTGATAATCCTGAATAAGGTTCATGAAAGATTACTCCAGGGTAGTATTTTTCCCCTCAGCTTTATTGAATTGCCTTTGTAATCAGATGTTACTTAACAGTATTCATGTGGCAATCTGATTTGTATAAGGAAAAGCCATTTCAAAGTGCTGACATCTAACTTGAATGAAATAGAAATGAAATTTCCTAAGTTGAATCATTGAGTCATCTTTAGATGCAAATCCTTTGTTATTTTAAAATATTATATGGTTATTATAATAACTTTAATGATACATTATTCACTGAATGCATTTTCACCTTGATGCTGAACTTATGCTGCTTTTAAATTTTACACAAATATGTCAAAAGTCCTAATTCCAATTCCAACATTACTTCAGTATTCTTAATGTAATGTGTCATGTGCACATTACAATTTATTGTAGTGATAGATTAATATATGACATAACCGCAGTCTTAACTTTTCCACATTCTACTCACTTGATATTCAAGATAATATAGACTCAACTGTTCTTTAATTATTAAAATAACACAGTGTTTTAAGAATGAGGCTTAGCCTATCTATTTTTCTTGTTTAAAAAAAGAAATCCATTTTAAATTTATTATAAATTTGTTAACTTTTTATATAAGGGTTTACTGTAAAATAATTTAATCTAAGCAGCTATATTTATGGCTTGATTTACAGGTTTTTGCTATTACAGCACAGTCAAACATACAGAATTATTATTTCCTTAGCTCTAGTAAGCAGGCTTTAAGAAATTCTTCAATTGACAACCTGTTTGAAACAAGAATGCCAATTATCCTGACTCTGAATTAGATAAAAAAAAAATTCTTTTTCACATTAAAGCTTATATCCTAGGACCTGAAGGAAACATCGGACATGGGATATTATTACATAGCATGAGTAGTATAGTCATGGTGAATCTTTTGAGCTTGGTGTTCCAAAGATTCATAAAATGCATAACATGGCTCTGCTGGCATATCATATTTAGACATACTAAACAAAAGAGAAACGATTCTCTCTCTTCTTCCTCATTGGTCACCTTGCACCATTCCCCAGGAACTGCCATGTGCTGCTAACCTTCAGGCAGTGTCCTCTTTCTGTTAACAGGCCCCTGCATCCTGCCCAAGGCTTCTTCCCAAGGTCTTCATTTTTGAAGTGGCTTCGGCTTCGGAGAATGCTGTTCTGCAGCCTCTGTAAACTGTGCGAAAGCACATCCTTTTCTTACAGAATTTTTGGACACTCCAGAGGCCGCTCAAAAGCATACCCCATTGTTATCTAGTCTTAGAAAATCACATAATAGCAAGATGTGCTTTTGAGAACAATTGTTGAATGTTGGTAAATGTAGGTTTTCAAACACTGGTGTGTCACCCAAAACACTGTGGCATGTCAGCTATGGGGTGTCATATGTTCACCATCAATGCTCTAGAACAGGGGTGTGAAACTCACATTGTCACAGCAGCATCACGTGACGTATCAGGACTTCTCCCTTCTCTAAACCAGGTGTGGGCATGGCCAGCGTGTGACACATCCAGCCCACAGGATGGGAGTTTGACAGCCCTACTCTCGAATATTAGTTCTTAACACCCATAACATATGTGATAGTGGAAAATATATGTAGCTCGGGTATAGGATGAGTATGGAAGTTCATTCTCCAAGCTTGTGGGTTGGTTTCCAAACATATCTTTACTAGATGTTACCTAACCTGGTAACGAAACATACAGAAACCAACCCACAAGCTCAGACAATGAACCTCCACCCTCACCCGTAAAGTATTGTATTGGTGATTGGACTGCTATGAAAAACATGTCCCAGCATATGCTTTCATTGACTTGCTACTGAGTAAGTTTTCAAAAGAACATTAAAAAGAGCTGGACTAACCCAGAAACTATACATTTCCTTATTTTTAGGCAATAATGAACCAGACAGAGAAGGATGAGCAAGATGTGCCTCCATATCTTAACAGTGAGCCCCCAGAAGGTATATTTTACAATAACAATGCTGTTTGCTCAAAGATGGTGCAGTAAATTGTTATTTTCAAATTGTTTTTCTGTTCTCTATAAGCAGATTTTAATTTCATGATCAAAGCTGATTCTGTAAATTACAAACAAAATGGCTTTTTTCTTTTACTTTTAAAGATGTGTTTTCTCTGTTTCGCTTGCTGAAGGATAATTTGGTCACCCAATAGCTACTGTATTTTTCACACTACAAGACACACTTAGTGGGTGGAAATGTCTGTGCGTCTTATAGAGCAAATGTTGCCGAAGCCTCGCCTACCCACCAGTTCCTACCCATCAGCCTCT
This sequence comes from Laticauda laticaudata, assembly GCA_004320025.1. NCBI lineage: Eukaryota > Metazoa > Chordata > Lepidosauria > Squamata > Elapidae > Laticauda > Laticauda laticaudata. Next base: position 26,928 of record BHFT01045432.1, on the reverse strand, counting down.
TCCTCCAAACAGCAAACAGCCTGGTCAGCTTCAGCACAGTCTGATTTAGCATGAGCAACTGATTGGCGGTTTCTGTGCATCCTGTTTTCGGCCTTCGCACATCCCGTTTTTGGCCTGTTCTAGGTGGCGGTGGCAGCAGCAATCCCTGCTGCCTGCCCTGGGCTGAAAATAGGACGCGTGGAGGTCCAAAATGGAGCATGATATGCAGCGGCAGCGATGAGTGGCTGCAATCCCTGTAGCCTGGAAAAGCTGATTGACGGTATTCCAGGAGGCTGATCCAACCACCAATCAGCTGCTCGTGCTAAATCAGGATGTGCTGAAGTTGACCAGGCTGTTTGCTGCAAGAAGGCAAATTGCTGGGAGGCAGAGCCAGATTTTTTTCCCCTTATTTTCCTCCCCAAAAGCTAGGTGCATCTTATAGTCTGGAGTGTCTTATAGTGCAAAAAATATGGTACATCATGACAACACACTAAAATTACTAATCCGCTTTTCTTGTGATTCTCGTGATCCAAACTAATAATAGTTAAAATAACCTAAGGTTATACAGAATCTGTTATATTATCTTGCTCTCCTAATATATTGTCTTTTTAAATAGCTTATGACATGTGATATTGCTGCTGAAAAGGGAGCATTACTTTGAAAACCTATGCAGCTTGGTTTCAAACCAAATGACTTGTTAATTTATAATTGCAAGTAGATGATTTACTTACACAAATGAAACCTGTCCTATTCAGACTTCCAAGGCAGTCTTACTTTTTTCAGACTCTCTGCTGTCATTGACTTTCCATTCACATGGAATCTAATTGTATACCTGCTTTCCACTCTCAGAGAATGGTTTTGTTATTAAGAGAGGTTAGCACATAAAGTGGACATGATTCTCAAAATATGTTTTCTTTCTTTCATTTTGGATACATAGACTGTGTATCTGTGTATGTGTGTGTTGTGTATATGTATACGCACACATACACATACATATATGTATGTTTCTAGCTATGCTGATTGTGGTGGACAATGTAGTTTAACAATGACTGAACAGCTATGTTCACTTTTTTTAAAGGATTTTTCATTGGAAAGTATTCAGTGGATGTGATTTTTGTGAAAAAGCTGTCTCTTGTTTGTTTAAATTGCAAAGGTTCAGGAATTCTGATTTCTGAGTTAGATTTACCTCTAACTTTTGAAATAAATTGAACTACAAGTTCAGTTATGAAACAGGAGTGATAAACAAAGTAAATGAAGTGGGTTTTTTTCTACTATCCTGGAAAGGTGCTTGGTTCTACTAGTGCTAGAAAGAATAATATTCTGACTTTTTTAACCCAGTAAGATGTAGTAAAAGTTTATAATGCTGAGTTCATCTTCTAGGAATAAATTTTAATGTTATGTCAGGTATCTAAATGGTCCCTGAGTGGAATTAACAAATTATAATGTAATTTCCTGATGTATGAATATATTCATTGTGCCTTATAGATGATTTATATTTTGCCATTTTATTGATTAACATACCATAATTAAAATAATCCATAGTTTAACATATTTCAACTCAGCAAATGGTAACCACTTCCTCTAGAGAGCCCTGATTCTGCTCAAAAACTATTTTTTATCCTGTAATTAGTACAAAAAAATGCTGAATCCCTTAATTCAGGGGTGTCAAACACAAGGTCTGTAGGCCAGATGTGGCCTATGATGTGGTCAGATCTGGCACACAGGGCCGTCCTGGAAAATGTAAGGGGCTGGCCCACGTGGGTTTGGCTCAGTCTACCTAATGCAAAGAAGAAATATCAGTGTGACTTCGGCCCAGTCTACCCAGTGCAAAGAGGAAACATGCCAACAGTTTGGGGAGTGGCATCATGCTGGTCACGCTCACTCAGTTGGTCACATCCATCCAGTCAGCCATGCCCCCTGAGGTCAACCACAGCCCTGATGCGGCCTCAATGAAATTGAGTTTGATACCCCTGCCTTAATTAATAATGATAATAATTAAAGAACCAAAACTCACTCAGAACTTTCTTTTGCATTGTTAGAAAATATTGATGAGAGTCTTTGCTATTTACCCCCACCCTGCAAAATGCTCTTCTGCTGCTGATATGTCATAAGAAGGAGTTGTTGTAGAGCAAAATTTCACTGGGACTTTCATTTCCACCACATTTAAACTAATTCTGAATAACTGACACTGTTTCTCTTCTTTAGATTCAGTAAAAGATCATCCGCAACAACAGCCTGGCATGCTTACCCGGGTGACTGGTGGCCTTTTCAGCATAACCAAGGGAGCTGTTGGTGCCACAATTGGTGGTGTAGCATGGATAGGAGGGAAAAGCTTTGAAGTGACCAAAACAGCAGTAACAGCTGTGCCTTCCATGGGAGTAGGATTAGTTAAAGGAAGTGTTTCAGTTGTGACAGGAAGTGTTACAGCTGTAGGATCTGCTATCTCAAGCAAAGTGCCTTTATCTGGGAAGAAAAAGGATAAATCTGATTAAAGAAATTCACTTTTGTTGAGGACCGTATGTGGCTATGGGACCTACACGATTTGGACTACTGTAAGGTCACCATTCTGGAGGAGTATCTGAAGAACTGAAAGAATTACTTTCTCCTGCAAGGGACATTAACAGCCTGGTATCACAGAAACTTTAGATTTCTTCAGGAACTTGTCTGGTGAAATGTTACACTTGATTTTTTTAAAAAAGGAATCAAGTACATGGATCTGAAGGAATGGTTCATGATTGAACATTAATTCGCTTTTTGAAATCTTGAATTAAAAATGTGAAAATAGAAGTGGAGGGGAGTGACTTGCTAAAAAGTTAAGCACTTCACATTTCTGATGAAAATAGCTTCCTTTAAAATAATTTCAGCATTAAAAGTGCTTAAATATTAGCCTGATTATGCCCTTAATTGGTTGCCTCTGCCATACAGATATATTGATGTTCTAGCTTCAAACCTATGGTGTCTATATTTTTTGGAAAACAGTCCTTGAACTCCCTAGAGTCCTTGTGTATCTTTGCTTTTTCAAACTATTTTTATAAATACTAAATTCTTTAGAAGTCAACTGTCACAAGGATGTGTTTGTGTGTGCACACACGTGTATGTGTGTATAAAACATTGAGTCAAATCATTCATGCCTTATGGTGAAAAAATATCTATTTTTTACTTAGAGAATCTTTTAAAGTTTTTGTAATGTCTGTCATTTCAAAGCAGTCTGTAGAAGGAGTTTTACAATTTTTTTATCTGTTGATACTGACAAAGAAAGACTGCTAAATCTCAGGTGTAGCGTACAGATGTTCGCACCTGCAAAATGAAAAGCCTTTATGTTGTTAGGTTACTTTAACTGAAAATTAATTCCAAATTTACATTAAGACAACATTGAGTAACTTTCATCTGTAAAATAAAAACACTTCTGTGGTTTCTAGCCTCAAGGTACAAATGTGTACAATCTTATTTCCTGAGTACATAATGCAAACACAGTAACTACTGTTGCTGCGCATAATCTGTTTACCTGAGTATCACCCATTATTGCTAGAGATTTTGTAGAGGTTGATGAACTATGCTTGATATTTTCAGTGATAACTAACATAAAATACTTTCTACAAATAATACCTCAGCAGGTAGGTTTGCTGAATGGCACCCATGATCAATATGATAGAAACTAGTGATTTGAAGAGAAATTTATTTCATGCATACCTTTTCAAAGTTTTCTGAGCAAGACATAGGTATGTATGTCCAGGGCAGTGGTGGGATTCAATTTTTTTACTACCGGTTCTGTGGGCATGGCTTGGTGGGCTTGGCAGAGGAAGGATACTATAAAATCTCCAGTCAGAGGTGGGATTTGCCGATTCTCTGAACTACTCAAAATTTCCACTATCGGTTCTCCAGAACTGGTCATAACCTGCTGAACCTCTGGTCCAGGGGTGGGCTTCAAAAATTTTACCAAAGGGTTCTCTGCCTGGTTGCTGGGTGGGCATGGCCTACTCAGCCTCCTGTACCACAGTGTGTATGTGCAGGTGGTGTTTTTGCTCTTCCTGAGCTCCATTTCTGGCGTTCCCAAACTTCCAGGAGGCCCGTTTTTTGCCCTCCCCAAGCCACGTGGAGACTCTTGGGAGGGGTGGGGTGGACAGGGCCAGCCAGTAGTGGGATTTGGGGGTTCTCCAAACTGCATAGAATCTTAGCTAGGGGCTCTCCCAAACCCCTACGAACCCCCAGCAGTCCACCCCTGGGTATGTCTTCCTGTCTGTCTTGTTCCTAATCCATTAAATCAGGATAGGTACTGGTAGTCCTTTGTGCTCAGTGGGCTATATTGTAGATTTATTGGATTGATATCTTTCATTTAGAAGCTCTAGCTTGTTGAATTTGTAGCATTTTGGTAGTCCTTAAAAAAGACTGAAGTTCACATGACTATTCTGTATGCAATGTTTCTTAAAATATGTGTTAAAAACACACAAACCTGGTGGGAATAGTTGTGATTATAAACAAGATTAAAACAGATGGTGTCTTGTAAAAGTAATGACCAAAAGCTCCCTTGTCTAAAATTACATGTTCATAAATTAATCTAGAATAATTTATTGTATTGTTACATCACTAGTTGAAACGAATTATCAAAAATGTGCTGTTGGTATCTGACCTGAATTTGCTAGCTTGACAATAGCAAGCAACTTCATATGCTCACCAGAACATAAAGAATATTTGTATGGCCCAAAGGCATCATTAAATATTTAACTAATAAGAAACTTCATTACGCAACAGGTTTTATCAATGATACTATATAAATTAGGAGTTTGTAAATAGTATTTAATTAGCTGACTGGATTAATAATGTGCCTAGATTAGAGAGTTTATCAGACAATCTTCATATTGCATACCGTGGCTAGCATTTAGATACTTGTCATTTTACTACTCAACCAATTCCCTAATAAATGTGTATCTTAAAACATATATAAAAAGAATAAAATGTGTATGCGTTATTTTTAGAAATATGTACTAAAGGTTCTCGTGTTCCAAACACAGAATGGTTTGCATATGGAATTTATATTTATAGAAGGATCAGCCACAGGCGTAGAAATTACAAATATATTGATGTACTTTAAGAACTGACATTTGATATTTCTGTGACATTGATATTTAATAGTAAATGAGATCTCAAGGTAAGTGTCTGGGTTCATATGCTTAGAATAAGGAATAGAGAGATCTAGTATCAGTAAGCTAGCAATACCAATATGCCCCAGTAGGCATTTCTCTTAGCATCTATCAGATTCCTTATCCTCCTGTTCATTTCAAACATATTTGGAAAACTATTTTTCATTGAAGCAAATCTCATTGTGCTTTCTAATAAAGGGGTGCCTTGTAACATTCCCATGCCAACTACTTTGTGAGATGCTTTCCAGATACACCTATTGATCCTATAAAGTGTCTTTTTACTGATGAACAGAGCAACATAATGAAATATCACTTTTTTTTTTTGTATTGATTCTTGATCTCGTGTTAAAAACAAATCTTGATCTCATATCCTTCAGCAATAAGTTGAAAAAATTATTTGGGGACAATTGAGAAGAATCTTATGAAATAAAGAATACTAAAATCCAAGGCCTCACACCATTTCTATACATGGATTTCTTTTTAAATTTTCATGCAGTTCTAAATGCTAAAAGTTATCATACTTGATATTTAGGAAGAAAATAGCATAGTGAAATAGACAGTATATGCTACATGCAAATTCAAAGCCAGGCTTGTTATGAGATGTGCCATTCTGTTCCTTGTGTCTTCAGTCCTAAAATCATTGAATGCATATGTACCAGGTTAATTATTCCAAATAATTTTAAATGCCACAGAGTATATTGGTAAAATAAATCATGCATATATTCAAGATCAGTAAAAGAAAAAGTTTATGTGGTTACTTAGACTTGACACTGACTTGACGGTATAATAGTCAAGAAGATATTTCTAATTCGTAAGGATTACATATCACTCTATGCATAATCTAACCAACTAATTTATTAAATAAACTGAATATATTGAATATATTCCCAATATGTGTAAATTTTATTTTAAATATTGCATAAAGCAAGGATATTATAATTTAAACCAATGCTAGGTGCATCTTGTCTATCAGGGCAGAAGTTTCATTCCCTTTCTTAAATAATGTATATATTCTGTTGACAATCCCATAATACTCTTATACAAATTATATAATTTACAAAAACACCTCCATATGATTTTTAAAAGCCTACATTTACACAAGATATGCAGAAAATGGAAAAATATTTATTTCCTAACGTGAAAGATGCAAATAAAGGTATTTCATGCATCATGAAACTATAGAATCCTACCTCACATGGCTTACATTTATTTTGAAGAGAAATTGAATCCATGGAATATAAGACTTTGTAGTTTCTAGGCATAATTGCTATGTATTACTTCTGTATCAGAAAAATGCCTTTTAATCTTAGTTCCTAGATAACATGAGCAGCGGATACTATTGGACTGGTGTGTAGCTTGTAGGTTTCACATACAAATATGCTTGGCTACTATAGGAAAAATATATTGGATCAGACAGCCTTTCAGTCTGATCCTATGAATTCCGTGACAATTGCATATTTAGAAACACTGATTCAGAAAAAATCAATTTCTAAGTGGCAGTTACATCCTATTTGTTTGAATTGTAAAAGACAAACCGGTCCTTTTTATTTAGCAGGTTCTGGAAACTAATCTTCAATATTCAAAGGAGCCACTGGATTATATATCGGTCTCTCACTTTTTGCTTGTATCTTTCCATATGTAGTTTCAAAATCTTTTTTTGTTCCATTGAGATATTTTAAAATTCCATTCTTCAGACTGTATCCTAAGGCATTTAATTTTTTAATTCGATACTGAATTATCTCTGTTGATAATTCTAAAACAGCAGGCGACTCTTTAATTTGTTCTATAGAAATTCCCTCCTTCAAGAATTCATCTAGTCTTTCCTTTAGAACTGAAGCTGAATAATAGAGAAGGGCAGGACACTGTAATATTAGTTCTTTTAATTCTTGATCACTGCAATTGAAGATGGTCTTTGAAAATAAGAGGCTACTCTGCATATTGCTAGGATTAAGTTGAAAAATAAATCCTTTGAGCTTGGACAACAGACATAAAACTTCAGAATCAGTGAATTGATTGTTCTGAAGAAACTCCAGGTTTTCTTGGACAGTAGTAGAAGTATTTAATAAAATAAATGGATTTTGACTCAATAATTTTAGTAGCCAGTTTTTCAAATTTTCCTGTGAACCACCTAGTCTTAAATAGTTTCTTTGCAGAGTTTCTATCACACACTTATTCTTTTCAACAGGATTGTAAAAAATATTTGATGCACTTGTTAAAAACCGGCGGATGATAGCAGTCTTCAGTCCCAGTGCTTTGAAGAATCTAATGTTGGCCTTCTGGTTTTCATAATGTTCAACATTAAAAAAAGCATCTGGAAATCGTTTTATTAACTCCACTAACTGCTTTTGATTTTGACAGACAGATAACCACAGATCTCTTTGACAAGTGATATTGGTAGGACTACAAAGAATGGCTTCAGGATAGCATTCAAACATATGTGCTAATGAAGGTCCATCAACTCCAATTGTTTGCAAAATATTAGCTATTTCTTTGATATACGACACCTCTTTTGACAGAACCCATGGCTTTAGCCTACGGATTTTCTTTATATCCACTGATAATTTGGACAGATTTTCGACAGTGAATTTATTTTCCTCTCCTAAAGAAGTATCCATGGCATATTTCAAATGCTGTAAAAGGTGTCCATTCTTTCTTTGATACCAGAAGACTGATGGAGCTGCCAATATTAGGCAGGGCTGAGATTTCGTCAAAAAATGCATACAGAAATTTGGGACAATATAAGCCATTTTATTCTATGGTCAAGCATCACATCAGGAAAGGCCTGTAAGAACCAAAGCACAAGATATTAATGCTATATCAAATTCAAACTTGGGGGGAGCAAGAAAAACAATTCTCAATAATCTTAATAATCCCAGATACATGACTAGAGTATGCAACTATTCTTTTTTCTCAATTGATCTTTATTGAAGCAAAAATGGTAATATAATGAGGTAGCAGGCAGGACTTAACTGGAAGACTGTATATTATTAAAATCTCATCATGACCTTTAATTGGGCAGAAGGGTGTATCATAGAGCAACCATTTTTGAACCAAGGCACCTCAAATTGGGTTAACTTACAGAAACGGTTTAAAATTCAGGACCAATGATTCATGAGGGAATAAAAATGGTAAATTACGGCTGCTTCATTGTCACTGACTGCCGCTGCATACTATTACTATGGTTACACGATCTTCCTTTTGAACATCCAATCTGGCAATTCCTCACTATGTCCTCCCCTAGCAGCAGCCACTTAATTGCTGGCTGTCTATCAAATCCTCACAAGAAAACTCAGTGACAAAAGCTGACAGGAAGTCAGAAGTCATTTCTGCCAGGACTGCCCATCCTTGGTCATTCTGTTTCTCTGCTTAAGGAAGTATCTCTAAAATGATGGTCCAAAGGGGCATGGGTTATCTAGTGTCATCTAAATCCTTTCTATTCAAATAAGGTGATTGTAACACAGTTGATTGATGAATTCTTCCCTCATTGCCTCTTAAAATATTTTTGCCTATTTAATAAAAATCTTGAACTCCAATTCATATTCAATTGGAACATTCCAATTCATATTAAATTATGTAAAAACTCTCTTTGGATTGCAATGATATGCAGATGGTAACTAAATGTTAAGTTGCAGCAAAGGTCAAAGGAGACATATTTCTTTTGTTGTAATGTAGGTAGTAAACAGATTTAAACAAAATAACACCCCTGTACTCTTATTTCTGCCTTATTTTCTCTTTGATCAGACAACTCTTCTGGCTCCTGCATGCCAGGTAAACAGAAAAAAGAAGATGAAAACAAATAGAAAAGAACCATTACCATAGGAATAATGGAAAATATCTTTTCTGATTGTATGTCCAGCAAGTTTCTTTTCTTTCTTTTTTGCCAGTATTTTAAAGGCATTTTCAGACTTTTCAAGCCATCGTGGCATTATGCAATATTTAAGTGGGAAGACTTACATTTTTAAAAAGTAAAACTTTCCTCGAATCAGACTCATTTACTGATGTCTCTGTGGGCAGGTTAATATGAATTTCTTAACACTGTAACAGATTTTTTTTAAAAAAAAAGAATCTACATTTCTGGAGGTTCCTGGGGATTTCCTGTTCAGATACCAACTAATGAAGCCACCCATTTTTCTGTGTCATTGACAGCATTTAATAGCAATCCCTAACAAGATACCGCAACAGGTTGAGATTTCCTCCTTCCCATTTTTATTAATTTAAAGCATTTCAACTTTGCCCATCAAAACGTTGATTTCAGTTTAAAACGGCAACCGCATTTAATAAACAAATGACAACGATTACATGTGCATCGCACCCCTGAGCATGTTTAACTCAATCCTGCGTTAATTCAACCTGGCTAAAGAAATCACGCAGCCAGGGATCTCAAAATGGGGGCTGAAGGGAGTTAGGACTGTTTGTGATTGCAATGCGCCAAAAGTCCCGGCAGGAGCTCGACGACACTGTTCGCACTGTTTTGCGAACAAAACGAAGCATCTCGACACCGGCACCGAGTCTTGCCTTCCTTTCGAGGCGAGCATACACACACGTTCCGGAGAAAGGAAATCCACGCAATAAGAGCGCATCTACCACTGATGAAAATGCAATAGGACCGCCTCCTGCTGCCTAGGAGCAGTCGGCCCTGATCATGTCCCAGGCAAATTAGCACGCCTTGTCCCCCTTGCTCATTTGACCCAGCACCGCCGTCCTTCCCTGGACACCCCGAGGTTCCTTCGCCATGAAACCACCGTGACACCTTACCCCGGGTGGCAGCTGCAGAAAGTAGGCTGCTGGCGTCATAGGCCATGTTCCTGAGCCATACCAATGCTCGAGATGGGGGAGTTACGATGGTGGAACAAACCATTTCCGATTCGGCTTTGTTTAAGTGTTTTTAAATCGTATATTCTACAAAATTTATTCAGACGATTTTTAAAAACTTTTTAAACGATTTATTCTAATACTAGTTTTTGTGTCAAAAAAGTAGGGGCAGAAATGAATAGATATATTGAAATCTCCCCGCTTCTACAGCAGAGCCGCAGACCAAATAAGTTTTTTTTTTTTTTAAAGTTCTTATTCTGTGTTGTATGAATGTGTTTTGTCTCCGTCCAGCTCTCCTCCTTCTTCCTCCCCGTCCTTCTCCTCCCAGGAAGGAAGGAATCAGGACTTTCTCATTAGCAAAGTTCCTTGCTCCCAATACAAGTTTTTACCTCATTCTGTATTATTGTTGAAGCGGAACTAGCCAAGCGTGGTGTCACTCCCACAAAGGCTTGTTTATACTTTACAAAAATGATCTCAACAAGCCTTAGGATGTTTGTAAAGCAGCTGGATTGTATTGTGGGTTACTTTGTTTACGCTGAAGAATAACTTCACAGACGTACATTCGGATTGCAACATAAATTTTACTAATAATTTAATCAGATGCATTTCCTGTTGTTAGTTACTGTTTACATTGCAATATCTATCTACACAGTAATGTATGGAATATCTTAGGAGCAAACCTTTGCTGCTGAAATGTATAAAATTAGAAAAATAATATAGAAAAGCAATATGAGGTTATTAGAAGTTGTTTTACTTTGGATTTGTTTGTTTGTTTTGGTGAGGACATTTGAAATCAAAGTTGGCTTTCCCTGCATGCCAGGATTTCACAATAATGATCAGTTCTAATTAGAATTCCCATACAGGAATTTATTCTATGCTGGTTTATTTGACATAGTTTGGACACTTGGGAAAATTTCATAAGCCAATGCTGCAATTTATTATAATTTAGAAATGCAGATTTTAATGTTTTGGTCATAACAAGATAGAAAAATAGAGTGGGATTCATTAAGACAAGATCCATAATGATCCTGTCCACCTCAGTTGCTCTTCAACTTTACAGTTTCATTTACTCATTTATTTTCATCTAGTGTATTTGCACATGTGCATTTTAATTTCAAATAAATTTACCGGCAGACTTATTTGGTCTGCGGCTCTGCTGTAGAAGCAGGGAGAATACATATGTTTTTTATACATGGTTGGAAGTTTTACTCAGCTCCATAGCTTTTCGAATGTGCTAAACTTTATTTGAATCTTTGGGGTACAATGGCCTGAAAGTAGCACATAGCATTGTCTGGTAAGGGAAATGACAAACTTTTATATCATAATGATCCAATGGAACCACCAATATTCCATTGCAAACACATCAAAGAATGCCCAATTTTGGCCCTGACACCAATGGAACACTACTGGCGGGATAGGTGGATCAAAAGAACTTTCAGTGATCATACAGGCATTTCTCCATGAACTATACTATACATGATTAGCACTTCAATATGCCAATGGTACAAGGTTTCCACAATATCATCCATCTCATGGCAATCAACAGTTGGTCTGTAGATTACAACTTAAAACTGACAGTTGCTTCAGTTGGCTCATTTAATTGATATTGTAAAAGCATTCATTGGAGTCTTATTTTTAATTTGCATTAAAACAAAAGTTTCCTTTCTGAATCCATCAAACATACAGCTTTGTATATAACTGCCCAATTTAAAAGTTAGTAATATACTTTTAAGCCAATGTAATAGTCACAATACTAGATGTAGAGATTCCAATTATCATAAAACTTAATTGTATAGGAGATGCAAAGAAGTATTAGACTATTGAGAAACTTAAAAAGAAACACACGTATAAAGGTGTAAAGCACATAATTAAAAAACCCACGGAATAGCACCACCTTGCACTAACGTCATAACCCAACCGTAAGATAAGAAAATTATAGGTTTTATTATGCTTTCAACTTTAACATAATTTCATGTTTAGATATTTCTCCCTTCATGTTCTTTAAATAATGTTAGCTGTTTGGTGTCATTGTACTTAGTCAGTTCTTGATTTCTGTCATTGGCCAGTAGATGTAAAATTCAATTAACAAGTGATAGCATCCTTGCTATTTGTTACTTGCACAACCAAATATATTTTGCACAGCCAAATATTGAATAAGTTCTTATTGCTAGAACTTGATTGGAAAACCATGACTAGAAAGAAGCTTCGGAATTATTCTTATTAATATTCTATGTATCCCATGTAAAATTGGAAATTAGTACTATATCTTGACCAGAGTCATCTAAGCAGGCCACCAAATAACATGATGAACACCATCAAAGCTGATACCAGCCAGAACATCGAAAAATCAAAAGAAACAGCGCAAGATTGGAAGATGTGGAGAGACTTGGCCCATAGAATTACCAATAGTTGAACACGACTTAATGGATAACATCGTACAAATCCATGGAGAGCTGTACTTCATATGAGAAGTCTGTGACACCTGAATGATCTCTAGTCTTCACCACTGTCATAAAATCAATAGATTTAGTCATTAAATCATCTGTTACAAAGGTGATATTAAATGTAAATACATGCTAAAATGACGTGTAGAAATATTTCTTTTCCCAAGCATGACACAGAATTTTTTGAAAGAAACCACTACAAATTGATTGCAATGGTCAGGGATTACTGGGTGTAGGCTTATTTTCCTGGAAAATAAATGAAGGTAGACTGGCCTTGCTTAATCTAATGATGTTTGCTACATCAAGTACTTCCTGTTATTGTCTACCTTTACTTAAGAGCAGGATCAAGGCCATCATTTATTCCATCCAGCAAAGATATAGCTTAATGATTTTAAATTTAATGAGAATATGTAACTCTTTCAAACTCTATGGTTTTGTTCTTCTTATGGGTTGTATGGAATCAGTCTTGCAAATCAAAGAAGATATGTATGCAACTAAAATTATATTCATTAAATTATAATTATTTTTGTTGCAAATATTTATTTTAAACCAACCTGGAAGGGTTTTTTTCAGAATGATTGAGTTGTTTAGAATACATAAATAAAATGGAATGTAGTTGCTACAAGCATTCTACAGTACAGGTAGCTTTCGACTTACGAACACAATTGAGCCCCAAATTTCTGTTGTTAAACAAGACACTTGTTAAGTGAGTTTTGCCTCACTTTATGGCCTTTCTTGCCACAGTTGTTAAGTGAATCATTGTAGTTGATAAGTGAATCTGGCTATCCCATTGACTTTGCTTGTCAGGTCACAAGGTGGATACATGACCCTGAGGCACTGCAATGGTCATAAATATGAATCAGTTGCCAAGGATCTGAATTTTGATCTCATGATCATGGGGATGCTGCAAAGGTCAAAATGCTGGAAAATGGTCATAAGTCACTTTTTTCAGTGCCATTGTAATTTTGAATGGTCACGAAACGATCTGTAAGTTGTAGACTACCTGCATTTGCAATCGTGTGCATTAGACTATACATAATTGCATGATTAAATTGATACATATTTACAAATGAAAAATACTTTTTACTATCTATAATTTGTGTAGTTTATATAAAATATTTATACCAGGTTTGTGGAAAGTAGTACCGAAAATATGAAAACATTCTCTCATAGAGACTTTGTGGTTATATAGCAATGCTACTCATGTGACAAAGAGCAAAAATGGGGAAGTTTACCAGAAAGGTCTACCAGTGTCTGCTAACGTAACTCCATACAGGTAAGAATCTCAGCAGGCAGATAATTACTAAGTGTGCTGCAGTGGTTTGGAATACATCTACTTTTGTCAGTGAATGAAATGCTCTTCTTCTCATCTTTGTCTCTCATTTTTTGTTTGTTTAGGAAGAATCTGGCTTTCTAAGCCTGAAGCAGTTTTACCCATAAAAGTACAGATCAAATAATCCTTAGAATGGTACATTCAGTAGCCTATTAGTATACTACTAAACACTATTTTTGTTAAATGTAAGTGTAACGTGTTTCAATGTAGTCACCCAGGTGGTTCTTTATGGACAAGGCAGTTCCTGGACCAAAGGGTCACATACTTGTGAAGCATAGACCTTGAAGGTTTCATCATCATAAAAGAGAAAAAAAGAGCATATTTTTAAAGAGAATGTAAATTATGACACGAAGACCCAACAAAAAGAATATTAGGTTGCATGCCACAGTGTTACTATATTATAATATGCTTGGTGTAGTAGTTAAGGTGCTGACATAGAATCCAGGAGACTGAATTGTAGTCCCCCCTCAGGCTGGCTGGATGATTTTGGGTCAGTGGCATGCACTCAGCTCAACTCAACTCACAAGGTAGCTGTTGTGGGAAAAAGAGTATTATGAGGGTCCACTGCCTTGAATTACTGGTATTTATAAAGTATTAAAGGTGGGATAAAAGTAAATGATAACTTTTGCAGATACAATATTAGGACTATTTTATATTTATTCTGATATTTTTCCAATTTCCATAAGGTTATCATGAGCTAAGATATAAAGTAAGATCACAAAAGAAGAATACAGTTAAGGTTGTGGCTGATGAAAAAAAATATTTGGCTATTGTTTGTTTAAATAAACAAAGAATTTAAAAATAGAAGGCTATGCATCAACTGTGAGAAAGATGAAGGACTCAGCTAAGCATTCTGACTTACAGGAGGTTGAGAGACATTTCTCTCTCTCCTCACCTATCATCATTGCTGCAGATTCTTCAAGTTTGAGATGGAAATTTCTATGGAAAAAGCAGAGTAGAGCAAGAGCCAACACTGCCCTGAAAAGATGTTGTCCACTTTGCTGAGCAGTTTAGATTGAGAAAATAATAAAGGGCTTGAAACTTAAGGCCCTGTCACACTGCCCAACGGATGCAAAACGTTTGTAAAAAGGACACAGCGGATGAGAAAAATGTTCCAATCCGTTGTTTTCCGCTCTCAAAAAGGGGCAAAAATTGCATTAAGCAGAGCGGATAACACGGAAAGAAACGGATGGGGGGAGGACGCAGAGCGGATTGGAAGTGGATGCAGAGTGGATGGCAGAGCGGATGCGTAGCGGATGACGCGGATGCGTAGCTGCATCCGCTTTCATCCTTTCTCCGTCCGTGCTACTAATGCCTGTGTGTCGCGTTCCGCTTCTCCTCCTGCGTCCGTTTACCGCTGGAACGGATTTGAGTTGCGCGGATGCCACAGCGGATGCCTAGCAGAATATAGCAGAATGCGTAATGGATGCAGAATGGATGTCCCCCGTATGCCTAGAGGATGCAGAACGGATGCATTGGATACATTTTCCGCTCAAAAAGTTTTTGAGCAGCTCAAAACCTTCTGAGTGGAATGAAACTCCAATAACAGAGATGCTGGACGGATAGAGAGGAAGCAAAACGGAGGCAGTGAGTACAGAACGGAGGCATCGCGTTAACCAACGGATGGCAAGTGTTTTTCTCCGTTTTACATCCTCTTTCCATCCGTTGGTGCAGTGTGATGGGCTTTAGATTGGTTCTTAGCAAAAAAATGGAAAAGTATCAACTTTTTACCTTATGTTATAGGTGAATAGTGATGGGAGAAAGAGACATATTTACTTATGGAAGAATGGTGATGGGAGAAGGAAACATAGGTAAATTTCAAACTTCAGGTTTTATCTATCTATCTTGAATAGTAACAATTGCAGTTCCTGATGTTCTTTGCTCTAGAAAGCCTTTATACTACCTGAAGTAAAAGCTATCTGATTAAAAATTATATTCCTGAATCCCTGCCAGATAGCCTTCTAGTTTGAGTCTGGGAGAAGCCCGATGCTTTCCTGTTCCCTTTTCCTTATGAGGAGAAAATGTTCAATGTAAACAAAGCAAAGCCCTTATGCTTTTTCCAATTCCAGATGTTGGGTGGCTCACAATTATTACTGGTTTACCTGCCATTCATCTTGTGTAACAAAGGAAAGCACTTGAAGCCTTCCTCCGGTTGTCTATGTCCTCATACACGGAAAATTGAGTGAGAGTGGAAAGAGAGAGCAATATACTCTGGAATCATTTGCCCTTCAGATTGGATATGGGGTCGCATGCAATCTATTGGATAAATCCAGTTAGCAGTATATGCCGCAACCTTAAAAATTCTGCCATATTTATATAAAAATGGGATACACAAACAATATTTATCACAGCTGAACCAAATACTCTATTCTTAAGCAGCTTCAGAAAAAAGAAACATGTATGCAGAGAAGAAACAATGTTAATCTGTTGTAGGAATATCCAGGGTACATAACTTAATTTTAATAATCCATAAATTTTTAACTGAAAAACAGAAGTATTTCAGTGCAATGTTCAATAATTAAAATGTATCATTCCAACCTGATAAATGTGCATTATAGAAAATCACATAACTATATTTTGTATTTAATTTTTTCAATATAATTTCTGTGCACAGGATATTATAAATTAAAAATTATACAGTATAAAGCCAAATCTATTGATAGATTGTGCAGAAAAAAAATTGCTCAGACATTAATCTGAGATGATAGTCAAAGAATGATATATGCAGTATCTATCTGAAATCTACTATTCTAAGACTTGTTCAGTTTTTTTAAAGCTTATTTAAAGTATCCTTCCTTAATAGCTTCCTAGTACTATTATCTGTTTTCCTCCAAACATCAAAAATATTATGCAATTGAAACATTCAAAAGGAAAATTAACAGGGGAGTTATTTATTGTCCATTTTAAATGGCATCACTGAGGTTAATTCTAAAATGTCTTTCTTGATTTTATTCTAACAGTAAAGAATCCGCTGTACGTTCGCTATTCTTATCAATAAATTCAGAGCTCAATCATACAAATATTAAGGTGGTTTCATTTTATTCTTCCCTTTTTCTTGGTCTAAATACCTCTATAGTTAAATTAATCTCTACCATTAGGGAGCATGAGGCAACTGCCATAGGCAGTTGATGCTATATAGTTCACAGTACCTCCTTCCTAGTCATTTCCCCTGAACTTCTTACGTAGTCTGTTGACTGGAAAACAAAGTTGATTATGCTACATTACCTGTTTTACATCCTTTAAACTAGGGATGGATTATGGGCTGCATCTGACTTAAAATAATATCCTATATGGTTCAAAAATCTTTTCCACACAGAATGGGGAAATGCTTGTGTTTTGTAACTCCCTAGGGTTACTACAAATTCAGATCTAACATTGGTATCTTCATTATTTAGATTGAAATTATGGATTTGTGCACAATGTTAAGCAATAGTATGGTATTTGTTAGCTTCTCCACAAGAATCAAGTCCATTGTTATACGGTGTTAAATCACGTTTCATAGTTATGAGACATTTATTGTATTGTCCCTATGTATGTTCACATACAAACTCCTCCCTGTCCAATGGAATTTCCAAGTCTGATTCTTTAAAATGTAACAGACGCACTCTTGTTATTACATTATTTGCTTTTAATCGGTGAATATCGTCTTTAAGGTATCATGTGCCAACTGCGGGGCAGTTCACATGATAGTCTGCAAACACACACACACACACACAATCATTTGCAATGGGATATTCAATATATGACGGTATTAATGTCATGATCAACCATAGCCAGGAAGGTGCACGTTAACGCGCTCGCCAGATCTTTGAAGACTCCGATTCTCGTTCTCTGTTGGCTTTCATTGACTGCTGCAACCTCGCAGCTGGGCACACGCAGAGTCCAGGCACCCCAATCCAGAAAGAAGCGCGGGAAAGCGGGAGGAAAAGAAAGGGGACGCTTTGGGAAGCGCCAAGGAGATACACTGGTTCCCAGTTTGAGGGCACTCAGACGAATCCGGCGAAGATCCGTGTATAGCACATACACGGATCTTCGCCGGATTCGTGAGTGCCCTCAAACCAACGCGCTTCATAGAAGCCTCCACGCTTCACCCCAATTTTTTATTTATTTTTTGCTCTTGGGACAGAGGGGTGAGTCAGAAGAGCCACTCAGCCCCCNTTTTTTTTTTTTGGCGAGCACGCGCTTTGCCTCCTTCGTCCCACCCTCGCTCCCGCCTCTTTCTTTCGGGCCGCGTCTTGCATAACGGCCGTGGCGTCGTCGGAACTCGGCGAGGCCCACCGCCTCTCCCCCACCAGACAAAACACATTTGAGAAACGTGAGGCGGCGGCGATCACGTGGAGCCGTCGGCCAATGAGGGGAAGAGGGTGGGGCTCGGTTCGCGTCATTCAGCAGAGCTGCGTCGAGTCACAGGGCGAGCGGCGAGGAGAGGAGATCGGGCGTCCGGTTGGTGCGGTGAGGCGAGACTGCGCTTTGGTGAGGGAAAAAGCGAGGAGGAAGAAGAAGCCCGGCGACCGAGCCGCTCCCTCTCTCTTTGCCGCCGCGTTTACGGAACGCTGTGGGGCTCCTTCCCCTGCTGTGAGTGGGCGTGCGAGGCTGAGGAAAAAGGGGGTGATGCGTTTCCAGCTGGCGGCCATCTCCACCAAAGCCGCTGCTTCCACCGCCGCAGCCGCTGCCTCCACCGGGGCTTAAGAGAGACGCACTCGAGCGGAATCTTCCGCCGTCACCTCCTGAAGTAGGGGGATCTATCCCGACATGAGCCGCGAAGCCAACTTCGCTCATTCCTGAACAGCCGGCGACGCTCTTCCACCTGACGAGCCGACCTCACCGCTCGCCCCACACCGCCCACCAAGCCACCCCCCGGCGAATCCACCCGGCTGTCGGAAATGGGGGTGAACTCGGTGCACTGGTTCCGCAAGGGCCTTCGACTCCACGACAACCCAGCGCTGAGGGAAGTCATCGAGGGGGCCGATACGGTGCGCTGCGTATACATCCTGGACCCCTGGTTCGCGGGATCCTCCAACGTGGGAATCAACCGGTGGAGGTGAGTGGGCATGAGGCGGAGGTGGCGGCAGCTCCTTGGATGGAGCTGATCGCTTCTCAAATCCCCCCCCCCCCCAAAAANTCGGAGTCTATGCGCATGCGCGCTGGCGCTTGATTATACAACCCCGGGTTTCCTTAGGCATCATTTCTGACGTCTCAACGTTCGAGAGGGAAGGGAGGGGGAGTGTTGAACCTCTTCCGCCTGTTTTCGGGGAAACGGGCTCGATAAGTGGCGCTTATTTCCTTCTGAATTCAGCCCTCGTTTCTTAAAGCAGGCCTAAAAGGTTACATAAATTACAAAAGGGTGCGCTGCCTTTTTCTTCCAGCATGGGGGAAAAAGGCTTGAAAGGTTGGGTTGGAGTTGTTTTGCGTGAATCAAATGGCTCTCTTCTTTCTAGCGGATCCAAAATGGATGTTTATAATCACGTTTCTTGAGACAGTAGAGCACTGTAGACAGTAACCTCTGCCAAGGCTCATGAGATGAAAATTGTGTAAGAGATGATTTTTGTGTGTGCGTGTCTTGATTTCCACATTATTTTCCTTACACTGTAAAAGTCACTCACTCTTTGTTGCTTGGTTGGATATATTGGTCACACTGCTATCCCTACTTTTGCTTCCCGTGCCCTGTAATTTTCCTAATTGGATTTTTTCCAGTCTCTTCAGGATGCCCTCAGTAAAGAAACAGTGACATATGCAATCCCTCCTGTTGCTATGCACACACTTGCATTTGAATTGGATGTTTCATAACCAGTACTGAGTTTGTAGAATTTGTGAAAGAACTGCCCAAAATTCTCAAGTTAGAGCAGAACATTGGGGGTACCTGTTTGAATATAGTGCTTAACAGGAAGTGTATTGAATAGAAATGTAAGCTTTCTGTGAGCTGCATCAAAATTACATCAAGTGAAAGCTTCAGAAGCGCATTCCTTATCACGATGGTTCATGCCTTTCAACATTATTTGTTAGTTGGAAAAGATGTTGCTAAACTCCTTATTTTTAGATATTTGGTTCTGCTTCTTAATTTTTAAAAAGCTGTAAAATTAGAAATATATGATGTATTATGGATTTAATTTAGCATGGTGAGTATAAACTTTACTCCCTTAGGGGATATGGAAAGCAGATACTCCACCATAGGAAAAGTGTAGAATGTGGCTATTGTTGAGCGGCAGAGCGTCTACTTTGCATGTAGAAGTTTAATCCTTGCCAGTCTAAGGAAAGTGTTATCTTAGTAAGCCATTCTCAGTCAGCAATAGACAATTTTGCCAAACAATGCAAGACATCTTTTGAGGTGTAACTGATGTGGGTATAATTGGTAAAGTTTCAGTAGAATATTTTAACATTCTCAAGCAAGGATCAAGGCATAAAATCATTTTCAAATATTTATTAAGGGCTCAGTGTTTTTAGGATACCATATTTTTTAAAGTCAAAATAATTTTCTGTTTGTCTTTGTTTTGATCTAACAGGGTTATAGGACTGTTTTATAATGGCAACAGCAGTAGCAGCCAGTAGGCAAAAAAAAGAAAAACAAGGCTATTTTCCATAATGAATTGTGCAGCTTCTTGTGTGACTAACAGTAATTGCCTAGTTGTGGTATCCAGACTTTTTTCAGGCCTTTGTAAATCCAGTGCTAAGCACTTAAATGTCATCTATTTTAAATGTAGTCCTCCAAAGATTCTGATTTTTCTAGAAACAAGAAAGCATGCTAATAAATTCTGCTTGATCGCTGTAATTTGATTCTCAGCAGCTGATTCATTGTTGATTTAGCCTTATATGCAGATAGTGTTCCTGGTGTATAAGATATAAGCTGTGGATGATATTGCCTGGGTTTGTTAGACCTATCACTATTGGGGAGATCAAGAGAAAGAGATTGAACATGTATCAATGTTGCTTTCATAGGTCATTCAATAGTCATTCACAGGTTAGCAAGAATTGGATCTTACTTTCCCTCTGCACACTACCATAGGCTGTTAAGGGTATGCTAGAGAAAGAAGTAGAGGAAATGCTTAGAATGTATACAAAAATTCTGGGCATGATGAAGTGAGGTTTAATGGAAATATTAGTTTGTGAAGTAGTAAGATGTGTGCAAAATTCATATTAAACTTATGAATGAGTTTCATTACAACTGACATGCTGTGCATAATTGTTAGCCTGCTGTGACATATAGCAATCATTGACCTCTTTTCTCTTCATTATTTTCCTGTTGCATAGTCGGTGGTATTCATATTGTGAAAACTTAATACAGTATTCAGAAGCTTTACTGTGTAACTCATTTTTTTCTGAATGCGGCTTATTTCTTTATTAAAAAGTTAAGAAAAATAAATTTGCAACAAGTTGCCTTCTTGAAATCTATGTTCTGTTAAAGTTTCTGTGACCCTTGTGTAAAATATCTTTGATTTACTAAATATTGTATAAACCATTGTTCTATTTTGATGTAAAAATAAAAGAGTTCCTTGGGTACAATAAAATATCCATTAAGTATTTTATCTTATTGTTATAAAGCAGAAGTTATCAGTCCCATATATTTCAGAATTTGTAGAAATGGTTGCCATATGGGTCTGGCTAGTTACAAAAACAAGCAAGTTGCCCATGAAATTAAGTATGGAAAATTGTTATCAGTTTTCACAATTATGATAGAATCCTCCAGGGACATAAAATTACATTCAACACTGCAGGTGGGTTGTGACCTCAGTTTGCCTAGAAGTGATAAATACATTTTTATCTGTTTTTAAACTCCATATGTGAAATTGTGCTCTTTTTCCCTAAGCTTTATTGCATATTCATATACATCTGGTGTACAATCAGGAAAAGCCTCACTACTAACAATTAATTGAGGATTATTTCTTTAAAATATTAAATGTCTAATAAAAAAGCTTTTCCCTCAATACTCGATGGTTTTAGAAGGATAACATGAAATCAAGGTGAGGAACCCTTTTGGAGAAATATACTCATGGATAACTTATTTATACTTGATTTCAAGGGAACCCAACTCTAAAAGAACTTGGGTAACTTACTGTTTTAAAACAATGTATAATGTAAACGAAGACAAACTCAGACAAAAAAAATTAAAAAGATCACAATGAGCTCTAAAACTAATGCCAAGGACAGCAAGGAGCTAGATCTTCAGAAATTTAGGGAACTGTTAGTTTTTCCTAGTGTGTCATGTTATTGGCATGGAACAAATCAATATTTGAATGGTTGCAGATGTGCTCTGTGTTGAGGGTTAGAAGAAGTTAATTGATTGAACTAGTAATGCATCCTGCTTAGGCAGAGAAAAAATCAAGATAATATTCGGGTGCACAGTTCTTCTGGCTCTTAATTTGGTTGCATATATCTGTGTCCTAAAGCGGGGTCCCCAAACCCCAGCTGCGGCCCACTACTGGCCCCTGCTTTTTGGAACCAGGCCACAGAAGTGATGGGCAAGCACATGCCATCTCCTGTCCCCTGCCACTCCGCAAAGCCAAAAGGTTTGGGGAACTCTGTCCCAAAGTATGTCATCAATTATATATCTGTTATCTTTTGTGACCTTTTGTTCTGGAAAGCTACACTAAAAGAAAACCAGTGAAGGTACTTTCTTTTGCATAGATCCCAGATATATAGACCTCAAGTTCCAACATTCCACAGCCAGCATAGCCGTTGATTAGAATTTTGAGTTGAAGTCCACATAACTGGAAGTTGCCAAGGTTGAGAAACAATGTATTAGACAAAAATAAGGAGCTCAAAATTTCTTACATGATTCAGATTTTCAATTTAAAAGCAATTTTATACTGTATTAAGCTGGTTAGCAAACAAGTTACTACTACTGAAATAAAAAAATATTTATAGTATGCATCCATATCTACTATATTATTATCATGGTAAAAATACCCAAATAAATTGAATGCAAAAAATAAAACTAAAGGAAGGAAAACATAAAAAATTAACTAGCAGCATTCATTATAGTTGACGTAACTTTGTGCTAACCACCCTTGGTACATTGTGCATATACCAAATCTTTTGAAGATTTTTAACAGTTGAAGTCTTTCTTTGACATTGTTATATTAATAGGTTTATAAAATAGTTTTGATAAAATAATAAAATGTTTTCTTACTTAAGGTAAGAAAATTGAAGAAAGCTCTCACATAGCATTGTTTTATGTAGTTAATCTGAATGTTTAAGATGAGCAGAAATTGTATAACGAGTGACATGAGTCATGTATGCAACATGAACTCTGAGAACTAAGACTATAAAGTAGGGAATAAAAACCTATGTTACAGAAAATTAACATCTTATCATAACCTATTAAAATAATGTACGTTTCAGCACTGTGATTCAGAAATAAAAGCTATATTCCTTGCAACTAACAAATCAGTATACTCATTATATTCAGTAAGAGATGAGATAATCTAGTTCAGCAATCTCCAAATTAGTATCCATCTGCTTTATTGGACTTTGATTTTATAATTTCCCAACCAGCAGTGAATTATGGTAAATTTGGTGATAGAAGCCCAACATATCTGGAGGGGGAATCAAGATGGCAAAGGCCGACATAATTTATCCATGTCATTGCCTTTGCATTAAATAAGTAGGATGAAAAAGGAGTGTAAAGTATCTTATATACTTCTGGTCAGCTTTCTAAGAAAGAGCATGAGAGTATTTGTTTTCACAATGTCAAAAATGAAAATTTTACCTTGAGGAACATGAACAAGAAGGAGCTTATGGACAGTCGCTTCCTGAGGGACTTTGTCACTAAAAATTGTTTTTCAAGGCAGAGGATATAACATTCAGGAAGGGTTGAGAAAGTCATCTGCCATTAGCATCTTTTTCTCTCAGTTCTCTACTTTCTAAAGTTGAGATACAAATGCATACATCTTAATGTTAATAATGAAAACTATAGGTAGAATGGTTTGCTTAATTGTTGCTGATTCTGTTACTAAATTAAATGTTTTCCTTAATATTGGTCTCTATTAAATTAGAAAAACTATGCTGCAAATCACATTATTGGTGAAATATTATTGGTACATTCTAGGAATTTTTTGTTCATATTCTTTTAATTGGAACTTTTTTAAAAAAAATATCTTATATTTAGCAATGAGGAATTTTGTTTTGCCTGGCACAGCTTGCAAAATAAATTATACTGCTCACAAATGTTTATAATAATTAAAAAGTGCTTTCTGTAGAGGAGTTGAGTTTCCTAGGTATAAGGTATTTTGACAAAGAAAAAAAGGTAATATTACTTTGATTGTGCTGCTGACTGAAAACATTATGCAGGTGAAACATGGCCTTTTAAGAGCAGGATTAGAAGCATACAAGTCTGGGTAGAATAGGATTTTAATTTAGGTTAAAATTAAACTTTTATTCAATTATTTGAAAGTCAGTTTTATATATGGTATATATTTTACTTGACCATATTTTGATAATCAAAGGTTATGTTACAGCTTAGTTGATTTAAGAATCAGACTTTAATCATTCATAACCAGCCCTAAGAATTTTGCTTTGAGACTAAACTTTCTACATTCTGTACTTTCTTCCAGTAAAAAAAGATTTTTGTCTTATTGCATTTTGACTTATTGCAGTAAGTGTAAGTCTGTAACATTTAATCCATTGATATCCCTTTTGTGATCTTTGAAATTCCTTGTTGTTTATCCAGAAAGAAGTAAAAATAGTTGCATTTGTCATTGATAATCGTGGTGAAAATTTAGCTGTTCCCATTTTTGCTCTGAAAAGAGCCAGATTTTTCTTTCCACAATGTATTTTAGTGGGGCGATTATGTGTATTTCTGATGGTTTGTACTAGCACATGGAAAATCTCGTGGGCCCCAAATATTATCCCAGCCCCCTGTGTTAGGCTGACAGAACAGAATTGTGTTAGAGAAGAGTTATTTAGGGATCGATGACCTTTTCTAGATTTGAGGTTTTGTTTTCAAAGGGATGCCTCGGTGGATGTTAGGATGTTAACCAGGTTTCGCCACCATCATCAGTATGTATCTTCATAGATGTCTTCTGTCTTCTATATTGGTTGGTAGATATTAGAAGTACATTGATTTTGATTGCATGTTGGGGAGAATGGAGGAACAATGAATGGAAAAGCTTCATAATACATTTTTATGAGTACAATAATTCATTTTACATGTATTTTTTGGCATTTAAATTGGTTAAGCTTTAATGATGCAGTTGTATGAAATAGTGTGAACTAAGTAAGTTTTTATTTCCTTTCAAACAAATGTCTGATTTGTTTTTTTAGAAGTGCAGCTTGATCTGTTCAAAACATTGTGGTGATGAACTTGAAATTCAAGTTATGAAACTGTTGTAGCATGATCTCTAAAGTAGGTCATTGTGACGGGAGTAGTCCAAACAGCCTTGCTGGTTGCTAGAGCAACGGCCTATTTAAAAAAACTTTCCTGTTGATTCATGTTGAAGTAAGCCCTTAGAAATCATGAAACAAAACTGAATAAGAGAGACACACCAAAGGTAATACAAGCAAAAATTGATTAAACTGGCTGTCTTTAGAATGTTTAAGGTACTTGGAAGACTGAAATTATATATCTTTTTCTTATTACAGTAGATTTTATTTTTTTTCGTGGACGTGTAAAAAGCATACATGAACAAAAATTATTAGTATAACATAAGTACTTGTTTTTGATAGGTTACTGTTCCTAGCTTTGATCATAATTAATATATTCCTTCCTTTATATAATACAACAGTCCTTGACTTACAACAGTTCATTTAGTAACCATTCAGAGTTACTGCAGCACCGAAAGAAATGACTTATGACTGTTTTTCACAGTTTTACAACCTTTTCAGCAGTCCCATGATCACGTGATCAAAATTCAAATGCTTTGCACTTGATTCATACTTATGACCATTATTGTGTCCTGGAGCTATGTGATCACGTTTTGCGACTCTGACAAACAAATTGAATGGGAAATGATCCTCTAGAACTGGTTCTGCTTTCCATAGGATCCATTTTTGATCTTGATTTTAAATTAACAATCATAGGTGCTTGTTTTCTGTTTGTAATTTAAAAAGACTTTTTTATAACAAAACAATGCTCATTCCTATGTAACAAATGAAGGGCTAATTTTTAAAACAACAGAGGTCAGTATCTAAAATTAAGGTTTCTCTATGGTTCTCTCAGAGCCAGCACAATATATCCCAAAAGCTTAAGTCTTTATCAGAATGCAAATGCTTTCTGATATGGATTCTGTATCTGAAAGACCAGGTTAGGGATACATCATCCTAAGTATGTAACAAAAGTCAGTTTTGAATAATTACAGAAAATACTTTGAAATGGCAGAAAAAAAAATCTCAGTGTGATTCATTTGTTGTGTTTGAATCTTTCTATCTATCTATCTATCTATCTATCTATCTATCTATCTATCTATCTATCTATCTATCTATCTGAAAATGTTATCAAACCTGTATAACTATAATGTTTGAACTATGTCCCTTGATAGTTAATAATGGAAAAGTTTGACAAGTCTTCATAGAGATTCTGGTTACTTTTCTTCAAATGGTTTACAGTAGGACCAGTTTTCTTACACTTGGTTTAAAGCAGGGGTCGCCAACCTTTTGGACCTCCGGGGCCACCAAACTCATAATTTTAAATCCCGGGGACCACTAATATGAATTTCAACTGATGGTGGCTTGCTGACATTGGAGGGAGAGAGAGACAGAGAGATATCTGATTTAACTTCTCTCTCTCTCTCTCTCTCTCTCTCTCTCTCTCTCTCTCTTCCTCCCTCCCTCCCTCTCTCTCTCTCTCTCTCTCTCTCTGCAACAAAATCTGTTGTTCCTCTATATCCTTTGCCATAGTATCTTCTGAGTATATTGTTCCCAAACAGCCTTAATATCTTCTGTAGTCAAATAGTGTTGTTTTTTTCAACTCTAAGAATAATATTTTGTTCTCTCCTTTAATTTCTTTCTGATCTGTTCATTTTCCAATCAACAGCACTTTTTTTAAGGGGGAGGGGGAAGAACGGGTATCTTAATAATTAATTTAATAATTAATTAATCTTAATAATAATTAATTGTAATAATTATCTTAATCTTAATATTTCACTTAACTGTGAATTAATAATTAATATAAGACCTCATATCTTGTTTTATAAACCTCAAAGGTAATACACCGTTCAAAAAAATAAAGGGAACACAAAAATAAGACATCTTAGATCTGAATGAATGAAATATTCTTATTAAATACTTTGTT
>BHFT01045430.1:0-28236 GCA_004320025.1 Laticauda laticaudata | reverse complement strand
AACAAGAGGTATTTCCCTCTCTTCTCTGCTTCGTCTCACTGTCTCTGTTCTCTTGTGCTCTCTCTCTCTCTCTGATTCGCGTCACTGTCTCTGTGTCTCAATGTCTCCCTCATGTTTCTTTCTTTGTCTCTCTCTCTCGTCTGTCTCTCACGATATATCTGTCTCTCTGTGCCCTCTGTCTCTGTCTCTTCTCTCCCTGTCTCTCTGCTCTTTGTCTAAGCGCTCTGTCTCTTGCTCTCTCTCTCTTTCTCTTTCTCTTCTCTCGTGTATTCTCTCCCGTGTCTCCTCTCTGTCTCCTCTCTCTGGGTCTTGGTCGCTGTCTCTCTCTGTCTCTCTTTGTCTCTCTCTCTCTGCTCTCTCTCTCTTCTCTGAGTTCTCTCACTGTCCTGTCTCATTCTCTTCCTCTTGTCTCTCTCTTTGTCTCCCTGCTGTCGTCTGTCTCTGTCTCTGTTCTCTCTTCTATCTCTGTCTTCTTTATCTAACTCTTCAGGGTGGGGGGGGGTTGTCTCTTGCTTCTCTCTCTTTCTCTCTTCGGCTCTGTCTCTCTCCTCTCCCTCTCTGTTTCTCGTCTGTGCTTTTCTCTGTTCTTCTTTCCGTCTCTGTCTCTGCTGTCTTTGTCGCTGTCCTCTCCACAGTCTTGGTCTTCTCTCTCTTTGCTCTCTTGTCTCTCTCCTCAATCTTGTCCTCTCTTTGATCGTAGCTCTCTGTCTCTTGCTCTCTCTCTCTCCTTCTCTTCTCTCTCTTTGTCACCCTCTGTCTCTCTGTTTCTCTCTCCTGTCTCTCTCTCTGCTCTCCCCTGTCCTCCTCTGTCCTCTGTCCCTTTCTGTTTCCTCTGTCTCTGTTCTCCTCCGCTCGTCTCTGTCTCTGTCTCGTCTCTCTCCTCTGGTCTTTTGTTCTGTCTCTCTGTCTCTTCCTTTGTCTCCTCAGGCTCTCTCTGTCTCTCTCTGCTTTCCCCTTTCCTCTCTGTCTCTCTGTCTTCTCACTGTCTGCTGTTCTCTTTCCTCTCTGTGTTCTCTCTGTCATCTCCTCTCTGTCTGCTTGCCTCTTCTTTCTCTCTCTGTCTCTCTCTCTCTCTAATTCTCTTCTTATGTATTCTGTCTCCATGTAGTCCTTCTGTCTCGTCTCTTATGCTGAACTCTCTGTCTCTTTCTCTCTCTCTTTTCTCTCTTCTCTCTTTCTCGTCCTCCCGTCTCTGCTCGTCTCTCTCTCTGTCTCTCTCTGTGTCTCCCTCTGTCTCTTGTCTGGTCTGTTGTCCTGTCTCTCTCCTGTCCCTCTCCCATCTCTCTCACTGTCTCTCGCCTCTCTCACGTCCCTCGTGGTCTCTCTCTGTGTGTTGTCCTTCCTGTTCTCTCTCTCTGTCTGTCTGTTCTCTCTGTCTCTCTCTCTCTGTCTTTGTCGCTGTCGTCTCTCTGCTTCCTCTCTGTCCCTCTCCTTTCTCCTCAGCTTGTTCTCTGTCCTCTTCTCTCGTTCTCTCTTCACGTCTCGTCTCTGTCTCTTGCTCTTTTTCTTTCTCTCTCTCTGTGTCTCTCTCTCTCCCTCTTAATTCTCTCACTGCATCTGCCTCAATTATCTTCTGTCCTCTCCTCTTAGCTAACTCTGTCTCTTCTCCTATCTCTCTCTGTCACTCTCTCTGTCTCTGTTCTCTTTCTTTCTCTCTCTCTGTCCTCTTTTTCTCTCCTCTGATTTCTCACTGCTGTCTCAAGTGTCCCCTTCTGTTTTCCTCTTTATCTGCCCCTCTGCCGTCTCGTCTCTCTGTCTCTCACAATCTCTGTCTCCTGTCTCTCTTTCTGTCTCTCTCTGTCTCTCCTGTCTCTCTCTCTCTTTATCTAACTCTCTTGCTTCTTCTTCTCTTTCTCTCCTCTTCTGTCTCTCTCTCTCCATCTCTCTCTGTCTCTCTGTCCTCTCTTCTGTGTGTGTTCTCTCTCCTGGCCTTCTCTGTCTTTCTCTTCTCTGTCTTGTCTGTCACTCTTTCTCTCTCTGCATCTCTCTCCCTCTATTCCTCTCCATCGCATCTGTCTCTCCTGTTCTCTGTCCTCTCTGCTCTCTCTGCTCTTATCTCACTGTCTCTCTGTCTCTCTCTCTGTCTCTCTCTGTCCTCTCTCACTGTCCCTCTCTCTCTCTCTCTCTGTCCTGTCTCTCTGGCTCTCATGTTCTCTCATTGTCTCTCCTTCTCTCACTGTCCCTCTGTGTGTGTGTGTGTGTCCGTTCTGGTCCTCTCTCTCTCTGTCTGTCTCTGTTTCTGCCTCTCTGCTGTCTTTGTCACTGTCTCTCTCCTGTCTCTCTTGTCTTTCTCTGTTCTCTCTGTCTTCCTCCCTGTTCCCTCTCTGTTCTCTCACTGTTCTTGTTTCTGTTGTCTCTCTGTTTTCCGCTCTCTCTGTGTCGTCTCTGTCTCTCTCTGCACTCCTCTCTGTCTTTTCTTTTCTTTCTTCTCTCTGTCTCTCTCTCTCCGATTCTCTCACTGTCTGCTGTCCAATGTCTCCCCTGTTCTCTTTTATCTCCCTCTGTCACTCTCTGTCTCCTCAAGTTTCCTGTCTCTCGCTCTCTCCTCTCTCTCTCTGTTTCCTCTCTGTTCTCTCTCTCTTTATCTACTGTACTTTCTTTCTCTTTCTCTTCTCTCTGCCCCTCTCTTTCCTCTCTCTGTCTTGTCTGTCACTCTTTCTCTCTCTGCATCCTCTCCTCTCTGCATCTGCCTCTGTCTCTCCTGTCCTCTCTGCCTCTCCTGTTCTCTCACTGCCCTCTGCCTCTCTCTCTTTCTCTCTCCGTCTCTCTCTCCTTCTTCTCTGTCCTGTCCTGCTGTCCTCTGTCTCTCTCTCTCTCTTTCTGTTCTCTCTCTCTCTGGTTTCTCACTGTTTTGTCTTCATATGTCTCTCTCTTTGTCTCTGCTCTCTTTCTCTTCACTGTAATCCTGTCTTTTCTCTCTCTCTGTCTCTTCTCTCGGTGTGTCTCTCCTTCTCTTCTCTCTCATTTCTTGTCTCTGTACTCTTTTGTCTCTCTGTATCCCTCTCTCTGTCTTCTCTCTCTGGCCGTCTGCCTCCGTCTCTGTCCTGCTGTCTGTCTTCTGTCTGTCTGCTGTCTTGCTCTCTCTGTCTTTCTCTGTCTCTCTCTTGTCTCTCTCTCTGTCTTCACTGTATCTTGTTTCTGTCGCTCTGACTCTCCTCTCTGTCCTCTCTCTCTTCTTTGTCCAACCTCTGTCCTCGTTGCTCTTTCTCTTCTCTCTCTCGTTCGCCTTTCTCTGTCTTCTCTCTGTGCTGTTCTCTCCTCTGTCTTCTCCGTTCTCTCGACTGTCGTCTCTG
Source organism: Laticauda laticaudata (assembly GCA_004320025.1). NCBI lineage: Eukaryota > Metazoa > Chordata > Lepidosauria > Squamata > Elapidae > Laticauda > Laticauda laticaudata. The sequence goes on along the minus strand of BHFT01045430.1, from coordinate 24,943 downwards.
CCTTCTCCACTGTCCTCTCTCTCTCTCTGTGTGTCTTTCCTGTCTCTCTCTCTGTCTCTCTCTTCTCTGCTCTCTCTCGTCTCTCTCCGTCTGTCTTTTGTTGCTTTCTCTCTTCTGTCTCTCTTTGCTCTCTCTGTCTTCTCTGTCCTTTCTTCTTCCTCTCTGTCTCTCTCACGTCTCTCTTTTCTCTCCTGTGATCTTCTCTCTGTCTCTTGTCTCTCTCTGGTCATCTTTCTCTCTCTCTCTCTCTACTGCTCTGAGTTTCCTCACTCCTCTGTCTCAATGGTCCCTTCTGTTATCTCTTTTCTCTCCTCTGTCTCTCTCTTCTGTCTCACAGTCTCTGTCTCTTGTCTCTCTCTCAATCTTCTCTCTCTTTAGATCACTCTCTGTCTTCTTTCTCCTCATCTCCTGTCTCTTCTCTCCAGCTCCTCTACCTCTCTGTGTCCCTTTGTGTGTGTCTCCTCCTGGCCCCTCTCCTTCTTTCTCTCTCTCTGTCTTGTTCTTGTCACGCTTTCTCTCGTCTGACTCTCCTGTCTCTGCATCTGCCTTGTCTTCTTTTCTGTCTCTGTCCCTCTCGTCTCTCTCACTGTCTCTTGCCTCCTCGTCTTTCTCTCTCTGTCTTCTCTCAGCTGTCCTCTCTCTCTCTGTCTGTCTCTCGTTCTCTTCCTCTTCTCTCTCTGGTCCCGTCACTGTTTTCTGTCTCAATGTCTCTCTTTGTTCTCTCTCGTCTCTCACTGTACTCTGTCTTTTCTTGTCTCTCTGTCTCTCTCTCTCTGTTCGCTCTCTATCTGCTTTGCCAACTTCCTTCTCTTGCTCTCTCTCTTCCTCTCTCTCGTCTCTCTCTCCTCTCTCTCTGTCTCCTTGTCTCTCTCTGTGTGTCTCTCTCTCTTTCACTCTCTTTGTCTTGTATCGTCACTCTTCTTTCCTGTTACTCTCTCTCCCTGCCTCTGCTCTGTCTCTTTCTGTTCTGTCTGTCTGTCCTCCTCTCTCTCGTCCTCTTCTGTCTCTCTCTCTGTCTCTCTATGTTTTTTGCTTTCTCTCTCTTGTCTCTTTCTTTGTCTCTCTCGTCTTTCTTCTGTTCTGCTCTGTCCCTCTCTGTCTCTCTCACATATCCGTTTTCTCTCTGTGTCTCTCTGTGTCTCTGTCTCCTCTCTGGTCACTTTCTTCTCTGTCTCTTTCTCTTTCTTTCTTTCTCTCTCTCTTTCTCTCTCCCTCTCTCTGATCTCTCACTGTCTCTGTCTCAATGTCTCCCTCTGTTCTATTCTCTTTTATCTCCTCTGCCTCTCTCCTCCTGTCTTCACGATCTCTGTCTCTTCTGTCTCTCTCTGTCTCTCTCTGTCTCTCTGTCTCTCTGTCTCTTTAATCTAACCTCTGTTGCTTTCTCTCTCTTTTCTCTGCTCTCTGTCTGTTCTCTCTTCCTCATCTCTCTCTGTCTCTTCTTCTTCCTGTGTGTGTCTCTCTCTCTGCCCTTCCTCTCCTGTTCTCGTCTCTCTGTCTTGTCTATGTCACCTTTCTCTCCTGGCAATCTCCTCTTTCTGCGTCTGCCTCTTGGTCGTCTTTCTGTCTCTCTATCGTGCCTCTCTCTGTCTCTCGACGTCCCTTCTCTCTCCTCTGTCTCGTCTCTGTCTCTCTGTCCTTTTCTCTCTCCTCTCTGATTTCTCTCACTGTCTCTGTCTAATTTCCCTCTTGTTCCATCTTTGCTCTCTCTTCTGTCTCCATTGTCATCTGTCTTCTGTCTCTCTCTCTCTGTTCTCTCTCTTGTCCAACTCCTCTGTCACTTGGCCTTCTTCTTCTTTTCTCTCTCCTGTCTTTTCTCTGTCTCTCTCTCTGTCTCACTGTCCTATATCTCTCTGTCTTCTTTGTCTCTTGTTGGTCTCCCCAACTCTTTGTTCTCTCTGTCTCTGTCTGCGTCTGTCTGTCTCTGTCTCTCTCGTCTCTCTCTCTCTCTCTCTTCGTCGTGTGTCTCTTTCTCTGTCTCTATCTCTGAATCTCTGTCTCTCTGTCTCTTCTGTCTCTCTCCTCTCTCTCTTCTCATCTCTGTCTCTGCTCTACTTGTCTCTCTTCTCTGTCTCCCTCTCTTCTGTCTTTGTCTCTTGGTCTCTCTCTGGTCTCTCTTTGCTTCTCTTCTCTCTCTGTCTCCCTCTCTGTCCTTGTCTGTTCTCTGCTCATCTCTCTCTCACTTGTCCTCTGTCTCTCTCTCTCCTATGTATCTTGCTCTCTCTCTGATTCTTCTCACTTCTCTGTCTCAATGTCCTCCTCTCTCTCTTTTGTCCTCCTCTGTCTCTCTCTCTCTGTCTCTCTCTCTCTTTACTAAGCCTCTGTCCTCTTGCTCTCTATCTTTCCCCCCGCTCTCTCTCTCTGTCTGTCTCTCTCTGTTTCTCTCTGTGTCCTCTCTGCTGTGTCTCTCTCTCTCTCTCTTCCTGTCTCTCTCTCATTCCTCTCTTGTCTCTCCTGTCTCTCGTCTCCTCTCTCTCTCTCTCTCTCTCACTCATCTTGTCTCTGTCAGACAAGACAGGTAGATTAATTAATTATACATAGGTTCAATTCTAGATATTAAGGGGCCCATATATGTTGGTAATCTTGGGATACACAATTAAGATAATCCAACAACAGAAACAAATACTTAAAGAAATGAACCTCGGAGCAACTAACTGTACGCTTGAAAAACCTGGTAGGAAGGCTAACTCAACACTAACAACTAGCACGTGGCAACAGCTTTACCCATGGCTCAAAAAAAAACTATAGAAGAAACATTACTGGTAGAGAAAACAAACAATATTTGAATACAATATTAATCAATTTACTCATAGTAAGAATCGATGACGAAACTACAACAAAATAATGATTAAAAAAACCACAATGTAGACAAGAGCAGAGTATTAATGAATTAATAAGAGGGAGGTGGGAAATTGAAATTAGAAATGAATCAGCGTGACATCTCTAAAGTAGAGAAAAAAATTGGAATACACAACAGGCCTTGAGAAAACATGAAGGCAACAAAAAGAAGAAGTAGAGGAAGGACTGAATGAACCGCAAGGGAACTGGAAAGGTGTAGACGAGGAATTAAAAAAATGTAAGCAAAGAAATGGAAGACTCATTGGTCTATCAGAGATGGACATAGGTGGCTTACGATACCTGAGATTTCAGAATGTAGAGGAATCCAAGGAAGAAGATCTAGAACATACTGATGGCGGGCAATACTGCTTGGATTATTGGATAAAGACCAAAGCTGAATTTTATGAGAGTTCGGATGAAAGTTTATCAGGGTCGATTACCAAGTAATGTGCGAGACGCCATTAAATGGCCCAAGAGAAGTCCATATATGTTTAATGAGAAGGAGTGTAGTGATCATATATTAGGATGTCCAGGGACGGGACAATCTATTATTAAAGGTAAAGAAATTCTGATTCTTAAACGAATATCCCAAGAAGATAAGAGCAACAAGAGAGATACTAAATTTAGCTGCTTACTAAATCAAAAAAGAATTGTATTCAAATGGTTTAATTACCCACGAGGGATGTTTAGTTAATGGAAAGAATAGAAAAATTAAAATAGATACCATGGAAGAGCCGCAAGAATTTATATGAACAATTAGTAAGTGTGGAAGACCTGAGTGGAAGGAGGAACTGGAAGATAATACCAAGAAGACCAAAGTTTTACAGAATAAATAAAGAAGAACTTTAAGCCAGCATACGCATCTAGATGAGGACGGCAGTTATCACGAACACAGAGACTGAAATAGAATTAGCAAATGGAAGAAGAAAAGAAACTTCTATCAATTTAACATAATTGGCCTAAAATCGATGTTAAAAAGGAAAAGGATATGAACTAAAGACTAGATTAAATCAAATGCTGATATAATATGCCTACAGGAACCCTAAAGGAAAGAAGACAAAAGATACTTAAATTGCCCCAACAGGGAAAGTATTTACTGCACCAGCAGTACAAAAAAAGAAAGGGATCACAAACATATATTAAAGAGATTTGAACATCAGAATTAGTATGTCAGACCCTGAAGGAAGAACTTTGGTTTTGCAGATACCTGGAATTAACAACATTTTCAATATTTGTAGAAGTAATGTTATGCCCAAGACGATCAGAAAGAATTTTTTAACGACCTAATACCGAAAAATAATAGGATTTGAAAAAAGGAATCATCTGTATTAATAAGAGATTTTAACTCTATTGGCCGATTACCAGAAAGACCATAGTAATTCGGGGGAAGAATATAGAAGGGAAAAGAGAGTTCCTAAGATATGTTAAGGAAATGATGACATAATTAAATTTGGTGGATTATGGAGAAGACTAATATTCCTGAAAAAAAACAATTTATGTTTATTCCAATCCGCATCAAATAAGGACACGAATGAATGCAATGGAGATACGGGGAAATAGCAAATGAAAGATAACAAGGAAACTGATAGTAGTTACCGAATGAATGGGCAGCACCATAACCCATTCAGATTATTAGTGGAAAGGCAGGACAGAAACCAAAGATGGACAATTAAATACCCAATTAATAAGGAGAAAAAGAATATATTTGATAAACTTAAAGAGGAATTAAATTATTTTTTAAAAAAGGAAAATGATCAATGGCATTATACTATGAAATCAAATACATTTGGATACAATGAAGGCAGTAATAAGAGTATAACAATTCTTTACAACTGCCAAGAGAGGAATAAGAAAATCTGCCCAACAAATAAACTGCAACACAAATTCAGGAAATAGAATTTACTAGAAGACCCCAAAGAACTCAATAGTTGCAAAATCAGAATACATAATAGCTAAATCACAAATTGAATTTAACTGAACAAGAGAAAATGATATATGAAATTTGAATATGAATAAACAAACGCTACTTAACAATATAGCCAGGAAGATGGTTTTGCTTATAAACTAAAAGAAGAAAGCAAACAGACAAAGAGACTGATATACCAACTTAATAGATAAACTGGGCGACCATACCAACAAGCAGATAGAACAAAAAAAAAAGAAAATTTGTACATACAATACTTTGAGAAAGTTAATATATAAAAGGAGAATAAACTGAGGACAAAATAAGAAATTACTTATATGATTAAAGATAAAGAATTGAGAAAAGAAGATTGAAGAGATTACTTAACAAAGATATATTCTGGTCTGAAATTTGAAATCGGCAAGTAGAGAACCAAAAAATAATAAAGCCCCGGGCCCAGATGGGATTCCAGGGAGTTATATAAAGTAATTGCAGAACAAATGACCTTTTTGTATGAAATTTTAAATGATGTATTATTGGCATGCCAGCATGCCGGCTCATGGAGGGGAGCACTGATTTCATTGATTCCGGAAGGAGGAATCTGGCAATCTAGATATATCAATAATTACGAGACCAATATCATTATTAAACATCTGATGAAAAATATTTTACCTCATTATAGCTAACAGACTAAAGAAGAATTTTAAATCTATATATACATGCAAGATGCAAAATGGATTTTCTTCCCGACCAGACAGATTAAGTCAAATTAATTCAAGATACAGTATCAGATATTTTAGAATTTACGGAAAGCCCACTCTGAGAAACAAATAGCATATTGTTCTTAGATTGCTGAAAAGCTTTGATAATTTAAATTTGGCAATTTTTAATTGCAAAAAATATACAACTATGAAATTAGCACTTACTTTGAAAATATTATAGTACAACTATCTATGAATACCACATAAGGCCGAATATTATAGTAAATGGGAAATACTACTCGCTCCATTATAAAAGTAGAAAAGGAGTCAGACCAGGTTGCCTCCTCATCCCTGCTGCTTTATATTCTCATTAGAAACAGTTATTAGATAGAATCTGAGACAAGAAATCAGAGATAAAAAGGATTAAAGGTTAAAAACAAAGAATACAAGTTGTCGAAGCATTCGCCTGATGATATGGTTTTTTTAATTGAGGAAACCATAGAAAGAGGAAAAATTGATTAATGAATAGAACAATTTGGAGCGGTAGCAGGACCTAAAAATTAATAGGGAGAAAAAACAAAATTAAGACTAAAAATTTAACAAAAAAACAGAAAAAAGAATTAGAAGTTTTGGGAATACAAGTGGACATAAGAAAGTTAAATATTTAGGAATAGGGTTGAAAGCACATTGTAAGGTAAACACTCAGAGAAGATATATTAGATTGTTGCTACAGGTTCAAAGAAGGATTTAGAATTATGGGCAGACTGCAGACTCTCCACTATTGGGTAGGATGCTACCATTAATAATGAAAGTATTCTTCCAAAATTCTTAATATTTATTTCAGATGATTCCACTTAAATTGCACAGATTTTTTTTTGAAGAACTTAACAAATATACCGCTAAAGTTTGTTTGGCAAGAAAAAACCCAGAATAAATTTAAAAGCATGCCAGGATATGGGGAGCAGGGGAGGGTTGGCACTTCCAAAATGGGAATTGTGTGTATAATGGCTGCCAACTATCTAGTATGGTTAAAAAGATTGGGTGAACTTAAATATACAAGAGAACCTTATTTTAGAAGGCTATGATTTTACAAAAGGGGTGGCACGACTTTTATGGGATGTGGGAGAAAGTTTACCAGAATATTCTATACTAGACACTTAATTAGAGACCTCATTATTAAATTAATTGGAAGAAAAACACAAAAAACAACACTACTTAAAAGTACCGATCCTGGCTATCCAACAATGGAGCGATATCAATTTGGATATTCTAAAAGTGATCAAATACATAAGAAATTTCTTGGATCACACATAGAAAATTTGAAACACGACAAGAACTTCAAAGAGCGGGGACTTAAAATATGGATCAATGGGTTATGAAGCAAATTCATAGTAGATATAAACGCATAGGAAGGCAATTTGGAATTAAACAATATAAACCCCAGCAAATTAGACAAGATTTTATTTAGGACCGAGGTAAAAAAATATATAACCAAATTTTATTAATTGTTTGTTAGAAGTAGATATTAGAAGACGTAATACAGTAAAAGGGAATATGATAGCTGGAGTATGAATGTAGGATGTAACATCACCCTTAATGAGAATGGGAAAAAGTATGGGAAGAGAAATAATAAGATTACAAATCGGCAGCATACCAAGAAAATACATATAAAATGTTTTATAGATGCACCTTTCCCCCTTTCGAGATTGGCAAAAATGTCCTAAAATGAGTCCAAATATGGAAATCGTTAAAAAATAACAAAAAAGAGAGAACCTTTTTTCACATGTGGTGGTCCTGTATAGAAGCCCCAAAATACTGGAAGAATAATTTAAGAATTGGCTGGAAGATATAACAAAAGAACAGATCAAGTACAAACCAGAGTCCTTCTGTAGGGAATTTGATAACAAATATAAAAAAAAAACAAATACAACAACAATTCACATGCTAATAGCGGCCAGATTGGCCTGCTCAATGTATGGAAGCACCCCTCATATACCTACAGAGGAGATGACATCCAAAAAATTTCAAATTTTGTACAGAAAAAATGGGGACCCAAGATAAAAACTTTTTTTAGCTTAAAAAACAAAGATAATTCATATAATTTCACCCAAAAAGTTGGAATATGGTATATAAATGGTTAGAACAAAAGATAGACTAATATCAATAAGATATGTAAGAATAAGATAAATTTATATGAGTGATGTGATGTACAAAATTTTTTGTAAAGACGAAGGTGCAGATATTGGTAAGCTTAAGAAGAAAAGATCCAACCACTGTCGAAAATAAGAATGTTTTTCATTATTTTCTGTTTCCGTTCTCCTATTCCCTTTTTTCTTTCTTCTACTCTTTAATGTATGTATGTTGGTTTGTTGAGCTGTGTTTTTCCAGTGCCCCGGTCCACTGGCCAAGATGGACAAAATGTATGCATAAAGGACAGAGCGGTAGAAGCAAAATTCGGGTGGCTCACGTTTGCATAAACACGAACGGAAAAGAAACGGACAATGGGTAGTATGTACGGGGATGTTAAACTGTATTCATCGGAAGCCAGGGATGAAAAGCAGATTGGAAAAGCTGATGATACCTCCGAAGGGTTCCGGGGGAAGAATTTCGTAAGCGGATGCAATAGGCGGAAGAGGCGATGCATATGCGGATGAAGCGATGCGTCACCACATCCTATAGGAAACAAGTGATTGCCGCATGATGTACTATCAGATACAATAAAGCATTCACTGCGCAATGCAGGGGGTATGAATTGCATCCCGCTCCAATGGATATAAAAGGATGCAGCACGTCCTCCACGCAGTCAGCAGATATAAGGAAAGACATGCTGCCACATACATTCTGCAGGAACACCAATGGTTCGTTCAGTCAGGCAAGAAGAGGAATCCGTGCCTACTCGTCTCACAGCCCTGGCAAGGTGAAAAGGGCAGAACCAGCATCCCCACCCTGGCAATCTGACTCTGAAGCTGCTGCTGCTGCTGCTGTGGTGGACCAGCCCCAAGCCCCATCAAGCCCCTCAAAGCTTGACTGTTGAAGGCCCTGCTCTCAAGCCCTGAAGGCCCTGAAGAAATTTCAGAAGGCCACGATCTCAAGCCCCCTGAAGGCCCTACTGAATGGCCCTGCAGAAGGAGGAAAGAGGCAAGGAGAACGGATGAAGGGAGAGAGGAAAAGTAACCCGTTTTCCAAGAGCATGAGGATGAGGTGATGGCATGGCTGAGGGAGAATGGGTACCCTCTGGGGAAGGGGCCACAGACACTGTATCGGGATCACCAGAAGTAACAGGCAGCTTGGAGAGACAAAGGCCAGAGAGCCTGGGGTACACTGCAGAAGTACTCCTGGATGGTGGAATCACATGCACTCGCTGTATGCGGCAAGCTACACCTCAAAGAAAACCGGCACCGCTGTCAAGCTCAACTGCCTGGGAGATGTATTCATGGCCAAGTCAAGTTTCCTGGAGGGTGAGATCCGCCACCAAATGAGCAGTCCTCTGAGACCCCTCTCCCTCAGTACAGCCCCAGACAGCCAGTCCTCTTCCAAGCCAGGAGCCAGCTACCCTGGTCCAGGCAGGTGTTCTTCAGAGGGCCCCACCAGCAGCACCCACTCGACAGCATGCACCCCCATGCTGCGACTTGGAGGATCCCATGGGAGGATGATGCCTGCTGTCACAAATGCGAGGAAGAAGCAGCAGCCTCCAGAGGCCAACACCACGCCCATCCCCAGCTCCAGAGGACGCAGGCAGATGAGACAGACTGGAAGGGCAGGACCACAGTGTGCTGTTGGAGATCAGGGACACATGAAGAGCAGCACAGAACTTCTCTCTCAGCTGTCCACTTGACAGAGCATAATCGGAGCCGGAACACGCTTCATTTGCACCTACGTGAGCAGACATGAGGGACTGCCGGCTGAGTACAGGTGATGAAGTAGAAGATCACAGCACTTCTTGACAACCCTCCAAGACCCAGCTGAAGCTGCTGCCTACTCAGTCCAGGTCATGCTCCTCCACCCCAGGCGATGTCCAAAGCTCCTTCCACGGGCTTTCAACAGCCCCTCACCTACAAGGCTACAACTACGCAGGACTTACCCACATGCACAAGCAGAACTTCCAGTCCAGGCCCAGTTCACATCACGGATGCCACAGACTCCACTCCTCACCCAGCTGCAGACCAGAACAACCGCCACTACAGCTCGCTCCCAATCCTTTCTCCACACACAGCCAAGCCCGTCAATGACAATCTGTCATCAGTAAATTGGGGCCCTAACATCTCAACGTCTTGAGATGAAGGGCCTCTAACTCACGAACTGAGTCAGCTCTCGGATAGATTCGAATCACACCACCTCCTTTCGTACCCTTGGGGCCAAGCATCCCACTGGGCCTGCAGACCACCGCACCAAGCATTAGCACATCCAAGTCACTGCCCACTGTCACTAGCTGAGACTAGGACATGACTCAGAGTGACCTCAACTCTGTCTCAGAGACTGATGTTACTGTTTTAATAAAGCTTCATCTTTGCTAAGACACTAATACAATTTCTAGCTTGGTTTCATTCTGCTTCTTTAATAAAGTCACATAAGTTTAAACCGCAGAAAGTTAAATAAAGTTTATCTTGCTTCAGACACTTAGTTTTATCTTGGTTCCCTTTTGTTTACTAATAAAGTGTTGGTGAAAAACTTTGAAAATATGGTTAAGTCCTTGCATGCTTGTGGGATAGGTAACGGATAGTGTGTGGGATAGATAAACCTCCAGCAACAACCAATAGTGGGACCTGTATGGTCCACCATCCCAGCAATCCAGATTGAGTTTCTTCTCCCCATTTTTATGAGAAAATATCGGTTTGTCCGCGTATGGAGCCTCTATCATACTCAGACATACTGCAGACCATCCTAAATATATGAGCATAACATCCAGATACAAACGTTTTGTCGTCTGATGTTCCGTGCTACTATGTACGCTGTAGGAGACGTTCCGTGTACCCTTTTGTTCCTCCCTCTTTCCAATTTTCAGCTGCAGCGGATGTCGTTGATGGGGATGGCAGAGGATGCAGAGAGGGATACACAAATTGTTTAACGATGAATAACTGGACATAGACCGTTTGTTGCCCGTATAAGTCGCGGATGTACATCGTACGCAGCGGAAAGTTCATCTGCTCACAAAGTTTTTGTGCACTTCAAAAATTTTTTGGCGCGGATGAAATCGCAGTGGAGGACCTCGGACGGATAGAGGTATGACGTATGCAATGAGTACACAATGGATGCATAGCATTTTCCAACGGATGGCAAGCTTTTTTTAACGTTTTACATACTTTTTGCATCCGTAAGTGCAGTGGGACCAGGCCTTTAGTTGTAAAATTAATAAAATTTGTTTTAAAAAATAAAAGATTGAATCCCACCCCTGATTAGAATGCAGTATCTCCTGGTGATTGGCCCAAAGTCACCTTTTGGCTTTCAAGTCTAAAACTCACAGTCTCTTGGTTTCTAGCCTGGTGCCTTCACCCCTACACCAAACTGGCTCTGTGTGTGAATTTATGCAAAATGTTTCCAAGAAGTTTGTGAGCCCGGTCCCACTGGACTAAAGTCAGGTACGTTCAAGTGTGGTTTGCTAAGTTGCCACAATGGGTTGTGAATCACCTGTACAAAGTCAGACAAGTCACACAATGACACAAGTGCTGCTTTTGCAGAAAACTGGAGCTAGTTGGCCTGAAAAGAGTTTATACCAAATGCTGAGCTTGTTTCTTAGCAGGTTTTCATGCCCTTCTCCTTAAAGGAGCCTGACAAATTGTAGGCATGATTACAAACTGATTGCAAACCAGGGACAGAATCTGCTTCTGACAGCATAATGTACAATCTTGAACAAGTCCTGATTAGCATCCTTGGCTCATTTGGATTCAGAATTCTTCCTTTTGATTGGTTTGTTTGAGGAGATAACTAGACAAGCCATGATCTGCTGGGCCATCCCTTTCAGAGATATTTCTGAAACTAAGCAGAGAAACCAGAATGACAGCAGGTGGATGGTTTTATGATTTTGGTTTTAAAATGAAAGAAGAACATCATTTTAATAAAGAAGGAAGAAAAAGGGTAGCTGAACTAATATGGATGCTTTTCTTTCTTTTCTTTTTTAAGTTTTTTATTTATTTTGACAACAAGCATTGACAAAGGCTTACATAAAACATCAAATAAAATCATCTTTCCATTGTTCAGTGTGTCGGTTGGTACATATCTTTTGTGTACAATATCAAGTACACAAACCTACTAAGTTTAAATTAAAATTCATATTATATAGATCAACTATGTTTATTATATTATTTTTAACTCCTTATTAGACTTTAATTATAAATTCACATCATCCTTTTCGAGCAAATCTCAACTTTTACAAAACCTAGTTCATAATATCATTCATTTCATTGCAGTCAATTATAACATGTTTACATCATTACATTGTCTTATTTTTACTATCATGTTATATTTATATTATTATGTATTTTATTTCCCTATTTTCTTATTTAGCCATTGATAAAGTAAGTCCCAAATTTTATAATATTCTTTGTCTTCTTGCTCTCTAATTGCTAATGTAAATATGGATGCTTTTCGTTTAACAAAGGGATGGTTTTGATGACATTTGCAGTTGTTCTATCTTTATTTAAAAAAAAAACAATCAGAATAGAGCTGGAAGGGACCTTGGAGGTCTTCTAGTCCAGCCCCATCTGCTCAAGCCGGAGACCCTATACTATTTCAGACAAATGGTTGTCCAGTCTCTTCTTAAAAACCTCCAGTGATGAAGCACCCACAACATCTGAAGGCAAGCTGTTCCACTGATTAATTGTTCTCACTATGAGGAAATTTCTCCTAAATTTCAGGTTGCTTCTCTCCTTGGTTAGTTTCCAACCATTGTTTCTTGTCCTGCCTTGAGGTGCTTTGGAAAATAAATTGACCCCCTCCTCTTTGTGGCAGCCCCTCAAATACTGGAATACTGCTATCACGTCCCACCCTAGTCCTTCTTTTCTCTAGATTAGCCAAATCTAAATCCTGCAACTGTTCTTCATAAGTTTTAGCCTCCAGGCCTTTAATCATCTTAGCTACTCTTTTCACTTTTTCCAAAGTCTCAACATCTTTTTTGTAATGTGACAAAAACTGGATGCAGTTTTAGTAAGATGCCTAAGTAAGACTGAGTAATGTGTAGCCTTACTAAGATTTTATAAAGTGATACTTCACATGATTGTATGCCTCCGTATATACAATCAAGGATTGTGTTAGCTTTTTTGGCTGCTGCCGCACACTGATTATTGTAAAAATACTCTTTAACATTTTTTACTTCTTCTTCCTTCACTTAAAACAACATATAACTAGCAGACCAGTTTCTGCAGATAAATCAGCACCTTCTCTTCATGCTTTGTCCTTGTGTTTTATGTAGAGCAGAGATATCTTAATCAACCCATCTAAATTAGGTGAGAAATTAAACATCCTGGGGACATGTATGGAGTCCCCCAAACCAACTTGCTCACACTGAATTCTGCAGAGATTCTCAATCATCCAGATGCTCAGTCCTGGATAACCGAGAATCTCTGCTGACTTTTAGCTATACAATTGGGGATGAACACCTTTGGAATGGTATTGTGGTTCGCCCGCCACCAGTGAAGACGGAAGTGGAAACAGACAGTGGGGAAGAATGGGGACCAGTCCAGGAGTCTGAAGACAACTCAGATGAGGGTCCTGCTTCTGATGCAGAGATGGGGCCAGGACCATCTGAGAGTGGGGTGCTGACTTCAGAGCCTTTGGAGTCTGGCAGCAGTGAGGCAGAGGAACAAAGGGAGCCTGTTCCCAGTGTGCATGTGCGCAGAGTTGCTAGAAGGCAAGAGCAGCTGAGACAAAAGGGGAGACTCGGGAATAAGGATTGGAGGTGATTGCCCCTCCCATAAGATATAAAGGAAGTGCAAAGGTAGAGAAACCTTTGCAGGGAGCAAAGTTGTTTGTTGTGTTCAGATTAAACCTTGAAGCTCTGTATGGACTTTGCAGTTCAGTTGGTTTTTTTAAAGTTCATTTGGCACTTTTATTGTTGGCAGCAATTCAAAGGAAAGAGGTGGGTATTTATCTCAAAGGGACTGTTTGGGACTCATTACAGGTGGGAATGAACATAATTCCCAGCGTTGAAATAAAATTCTCTGTACTGGAGTTAAAGGAGATGGAAAGAACCACCTTCCAAGTTGGATCAACTCTGTCAGCAACAAAACTTCGGGACTGATGATGGAGTGTGTTGTGACAGCCAACAAGTGGGTTTCCAGAACAAAGGCAGGCAGTGCACTGTGGACAGTTTAAAGTGAAAAGAGGTGAGTAGGATTATCTATGCTGCACCTTCCTTCAGTGTAGTAGATCATCCCACTTGCCTCTTTCCACCATGGTGGCGCAGTGGCTAGAATGCAGTACTGCAGACTAGTTCCGCTGACAGCCGGCTGCCGATAATCTGGCAGTTCGAATTTTACCAGGCTCAAGGTTGACTCAGCCTTCCATCCTTCTGAGGTTGGACTCTGTAAAGGCTGACTCTGTAAACTGCTTAGAGAGAGCTGTAAAGCACTATATGGTGGTATATAAGTGTTGTGGCCCGCCAGTGGAGCTGGAGGTAGATTTAGACAGTAAGGAGGTTGGGGAGGAACATGGGCCAGTCCTGGAATCTGGAGAAGGCTCTGACGAGTGCTCTGCATTGGAGGCAGAGATGGAGCCAGGACCGTCTGACAGTTAACAGCCACCTTCAGAATCAGACATCAGTGTGGCAGAAGGACGCTGGAGCCTGTTCCCAGTGTGCGCATGCACAGAACTGCCAGATGAAGGGAACAGTTAAGGAAAAAGGGTCGACTTGGGAATAAAACTACAGCGGGATGGTGAATGGCCCCTCCCATAGGGAATAAAAGAGGAGTGAAAAGGGAGTGGAATTTTGCAGTTGACAATTAGTTCATTTGGATGAAGATCTGTTTCTGCATTCTTGCCAAGCATTGTCTGCTGCAGTGTGGCATCTGAAAGATATCAGCCTGGCAACTCTCCAANGGTTTTATCAGGACGAGGAGTCGGCCTGGTGCTGTTGGGGAAGCCTAGGTCAGAACAATAAGTCTAAGTACTATTGCTATTAAATTGGCCTCGGTGCAATGCTTAGTTTTGCAACTCCTTGCAACTCTTTTTAGACTCAACCATGTCCACCATTCAGCTCGATCTGCAAAACAAGGGACAACTAAGGACAACCCTCCTTCTGAAGTTCTTCGGTCTCTACCTCCCTGTATGATCCTGAGGTTTGCTTGGAACCCCATCAGGAGGCTAAACATTGGGATCCACCCTTGAGTTCTCAAGAGGCAAGACTTGAGTCTTCAAATCTCATGCCCAGGCTAGAAGCCAGAGAGAGAATTGGGTGGAACTAGAGAAGCAATTACATTCCATTTGATGTACATATATTGCAAATTAATGAGAGATGCAGCATCTAGATGACCTTGGTTGAACTCAGGAGCTAAAGTGGATCAGCTTTGGGTCAGTATGGCATATGCGGCCTGGCAGATGGAGATCTGGGGTTGAAAGGACAGATCCTAGAGATTCCAGATCTGTCATTTGGACTGGGAAATTCTGATAGACAGATAGATAGATAGATAGATAGATAGATAGATAGATAGATAGATAGATAGATAGATAGATAGATAGATAAATGTTTATGAAAATGTGGGTGTGTTTTTGTGTTGTTGTGTGTGTGTTGTGTGGTGTGAAGTGTAAACAAGAAAGAAACAACATTCTGCGATCTTCTGGAACTAAAATTATATTTACTATAGGCTAAGCTTTCATCAGCCTCTGCTGGACATTGTCAGAGAATAAGCTTATCCATTAACGCATGATCTATGCCTTTATTAATGAATATATGCATTAAATCTATGCATTTAATCAATTTAGCCCTTGCACGGGTACATAGGGCGCCCTTCCGACCGTCCTACTTTGGTAATTAAGCCCTGTTGTTTTTTGGTTTAAGTCACATTGGTCAAGAGGAGGTTTATGCTTTTGTTGTTGTTTCCTCCCTTGTCAGATCAGCCTGGAGATGCTTATCTCTAAAAGAGGTGATGTTACCGTGCCAGCTTTTTGCAATATGCTTGCTTGCTCATGAGACCATGTGGGTCGTCCAGCGCTCATTATCAATTTTTCCTGGTCTGTTATAGCTTGAAGCAGCTTACTTGGGCTCACTCTGTATTTGGAGATATATATATGATATAGTATATATTAATAAAAATAGTATATAGATTATTATTATGTTTCTTTTAGAAGGCTCCGCGGGTAGTACATTTGTGCTGTTTAGCATTTCCTTCGGGTATTATCCACGTCATTGGAGTGCTTTAAAGTTGTACGCTACGTTTCAGACAGAATCTCATCTGCCATCATCAGGCTTCCATACAGAAGCCTGATGATGGCAGATGAGATTCTGCTGAAACGTTGCTACAACTTTACAAGAGAACTAACAATGACTACAGATGGGATAATACCCGAAGGAAGCTAAGACACAGTAAAAAAACAAATATATATATATATACACACATATACATATACAGTATACATATACATTATATCATAGATATACATATACATATACATGATACATATAGTGACTATATACATATATATATATATAATTTATTATATATATAAATATATATATATACTATATAAATATGTTTTATTTTAAGCTCTCCGGGTACATTACATTTGTGCTGTTTAGCTCCTTCGGGTATTAATCCACGTCATTGTAGTTTCTGTAGTTTCTGTAGTTCTGGTTCTCGTTAAGGTTGTAAGCAACGTTTCAGCAGAATCTCATCTGCCATCTGTACAGAAGCCTGAATGATGGCAGATGAGATTTTGGCTGAAACGTTGCCACAACTTTAACTCAGAACTACAATGACGTGGGATAATACCGAAGGAAGCTAAACAGCACACACACAACACAAGTGCAACAACACACACACACACACACACAACAACATATATATGTTTTTTTAAGTTTTTTGCGGGTACTTACATGTGTGCTGTTCAGCTTCCTTCGGGGTGATAATCCCACGTCATTGTAGTTGCTTTTAAAGTTGTAGCAAGTTTCAGCAGAATCTCATCTGCCATCATACGAGGCTTCAGAAGCCTCCCAAAAATATACAAAGAAGGGCATAGCTCTCAGACCCATAGTCAGCTCCAGAGAAGCACCACTACAAAAACCTAGCTAAACACTTAGCAAAACAACTATACAGCGCCAATGCTGAACCCGCAGCTTCATAGTGTACATAAACTCGATACCACTTCTAAAGAAAATGATCAAGATCTACACGTGGAACAAGAAGATCTGCTTGTAAGTTTCGACGTGGTTTCACATACTACATATCTTAAGTCACAAGTCAAGAACAACGCCAGTAAGAAACTCTCGAGAAGATCATAACAAAATAAATACCAACAGCAGTGAAACCCTCACGACTGAGGAACTAACAGAACACTGCGTTAGAGCGCCAACAATACATCACTATTTCATATACAAAGGACAAAGGATTACAAAGCAAATTGAAGGAGCCCCCTAGGGATGTTCAACCACACTGTCACCCGATTGTGCAGTGCAAACCTGTTTATGGAAGAATTCCGACCAGAGCCGCTGGCTAATGCCACCCACAAACCCAAAACTATTGGCTAAGATACATCAATGACACAGATAGACACCATATAAAGACTGAACTATGCACCCTGACTGAAGTATTGACGCAGCCAATTGGCTTCCAAAAAAACAAAATCACACTTGATCCACAAAAACACACCAAGACATAAACAGAGACCTAGAAGACCAACAGACCTATGGAACAGCTGTCTTGCCCTACATAAGAGGTACTAAAGATAAATCAGTAAGATACTAACAGAGATACATCAAGAGATTAACAGACAAAAAAATAGCAGCATCCTGAGAAACCCCAAGACAGAAAATTGACCTGGAAAACCAAGGCATGATACGAAGTTCCCTGTGCATCATGCCCGGCGACATACATTGGACAGACCAATAGAAGAAATACAGTACCTGCCTAGAGTGAACACAAAAATGCAGTAAAAAAGCTGGAACACACCTCCTCACTAGTCCAACACATGAAAACCACAGTCACAACATCAACATCAAATGGCACTGAACCCAAGCCACTATAGAAAACCCCACCGCAGAATCATCAGAGAAGCAATAGAGATTGAAAAAGAGCCTGAAAGCATGAATAGAAAGATGATTCCAAGCAGACTGTCAATCATTTGGAAACCTGCACTCTCAAATAGAAAGATCTCCACACCACAAAACAGACAAACACTCTGAGCACAAACAGACTCCCCTCTGATGCCTCCAACTTCAACACCACCCGCCCACAGGCAGCCAGGTGAAACCTAGCTTCCTTAAAATGGATAAGCAAGCCGGTCGCTTTCAACACGAAAGCCAAAGCTGCACTGATAGCCTCCAACACAGGAACAGAGTGTTTGCCAGTCAATCAAAAGCCAAAACAAAATAGACAGAAGAACCAGAAACACCAAATCAATCAAAACTCCAAGTCCAGTGAACACAGACCCAGGCTCCTAACAAATCAGAATGGACACAGCCCTCGAAATTTTGAAACAGGAGCTGTGAGACCCACTCTCCATGAGCTGATGATGGCAGATGGGATTCTGCTGAAACATTGCTAACAGACTTTAACAGCACTAAGAAATGACGTGGGATAATACCCGAGGGAAGGCTGAACAGCGTATATAGTATATATATATATATATATATATATATATATATATATATATATATGTATTTTTTAAGCATGTTGCTTTCGCGGGTACTTACATGTGTGCTGTTTAGCTTCCTTCGGGTATTATCCCAACGTCCATTACTAGTGCTGTTAAAGTTGTAGCAACGTTTTCGAATACAGCGTATTATCAGGGCATATCATTTACAAAAAAAAGCAAAGAAAAATTAACATAAGAAAGTAAAGGAATATTAACGTATATCCTAATAATAATAACAATAATAGTGTAACAGAATAGTTTTCACTAGATTTCTCTTTATATTAGCTTATTTGTTAGTCTGTTGGTTATATTGTCATATTTATCATTATAAGCCATCTTTATATTTAACTTATACATAGCAATAATCTTCCTTCATCTAATTTCTACCACTTATCTCTAACCACTGGTAAAATCTATTCCATGTTGAGTAATATTCTGTGTCTTCTTTATCTTTTATTTTTTAATGTCAATCTATTCATCTCTGCACAATCTAGTATTTTCCAAATTACATCCTCATCTGATGGGGTGTGCTCATTTTTCCAATGTTGTGCAGCTGTCAATACATGCAAAACTGGATATGTAGTCCCTTTATAAAAACTAGATCTATAGCCCTGCCTGAAGCAGTACAACTAACAAAAATATTTCTGGTTTCAGATCTACATGTTGCTCAATCATCTTTTACAACCATGTATGTATTTTCATCCAATATTTTCTTGCTTTCATACAAGACCACCACATATGATAATAAATACCCGGAGTGTGATTACCACTTCCAACACTTGGTGGACATATTGATGAACTTTTTTGCTAATCTTGCTGGTGGCAAATGCCACCTATACAACATTTTATGGAGATTTTCCTTGTAGGCAGTAGCCATTGTCAATTTATAGTTCCTATCCCAAAGGTTTTGCCATTTATCTAATTCTATGGTATAACCAATTTAATTTTTTTCCCCCATACAATTATTGTCGCTTTGACTATTTGGGCTGGAAAATTCTGAAGGTCTCATGGGAAACACAAATCATCTTTGCATTGTTACTCAAAAAGAGGAGAGAAAAAAACAGTTGTAGCAGTCAGGAATTAAGTCCATCATGAAATATCTTTGTGCTTCATTCAAGTAGGCCTCAATTAATGATCACAATTGAGACCAGGATTTCTGTGCCTAAGAGAGAGAGTTGCTATGTGAACTTTGCCCCATTTTATGACCTGTCTTGCCACTCTTGTGAAGTGAATCCCTGCAGCTGTTAAGTGGGTCACATGGTTGTTAAATTAATCTGAGCTCCCTGTTGACTTTGCTTGTCAGAAGGCCGCAAAAGGGTCACGTGACCCTGGGAATGCTGCAGCCATCATAAATGTGAGTCAGCTGCCAATTGTCTGAATTTGGATCACATGACCACAGTCATGTGAAAAAAAACAGTTATGGGGCCCTTTTTTTCAGTGTTATAGTAATGTCGAACGGCCACTAAATGGACTGTCATAAGTCTAGGATGACCTGTGTACCAATTAGAGCAGGTGTCACCAACCTTTTAGACCTCAGGGACCACCAAAGTCATAATTTTAAATCCCGTGGACCAGAGACCCTGGGAAAATCCCCAAAAAAAGTCTGCAGAAAAATTCCCCACCTCATTTCCCTACTGATTGATCGTTCTTTATTTGGGGTCGNGAGAGGCTTTTGGCTTCATGTAAGGAAAGCAGCAGAAGCAGCAGAAGTCTTTCTTTCTCTCCCCCAAACTCCGCCAGAATGGTGCAGCCCCCTGGAGCAGGATGCCTTATAGGATCCCATAGACTCATTTCTAATAGAGTTTGGGGGAGAAAAAGAAAGACTTTTGCTGCTTTCCTTGCGTGTAGCCAAAAGCAGAAGCATAAAAAAGCAGGAAGAAGTAGCCAAATGCAGAAGAAGAAAGAAGCAGAAAGAAGCAGCCAGGTGGCCAGGCGAGGTATATGGGGCAAGTGGGAGGAGTTCCCCCCTCCGCTCTTTCTCCCCTCCCCTCACTACCTTGTGTTGTTACCAATGCAAGTGACGCAAGCTTTGTGTTCCCATGGGCCATGTGAGCAGCACAGCCTTGTGTTCCCACACAGCCTGGATTAATTGCTTTGGGGGTGACATTTGGGTGGATTAATTGCTTTGGGGGTGACATTTTGGACCACCAAAACTTTCTCATGGACTACCAGTGGTCCCCAGCCCATTGGTTGGCGACCATTGAATTAGAGAGTTCTCAATTTGTGAACAAATTGAGATCCGAATTTCCATGGCTATGCTAGGCGGTTGTTTAAGTGAATTGTGCCTGATTTTATGACCTTTTTTGCCAGGTTATTAAGTGAAACATGGCTGTTAAGTGAATCATGAGGACATTAAAGTGAATTATGCAGTCATTAAATGTGTCTGGCTTCCTGGCGTTGATTTTGCGTGTTACAATCTGGCTGGGAAAATGTCGCAAATGGCCATCCCAGGAGTCCAAGATCCCACAACGGTTGTAAATACACACAGGTTGTCAAGCACCCAAATGTGGATCACACGGCCATGGAGAAGCTGTGATGGTCATAAGTGCGAATCATTTTTTTAGCGCCATTGTAACTTCCTAAAGTTTCTAAACGAATGGTTGTAAGTCAAGAATTCTGTTGGGGTTCCGACAATCCATCCCCATTCAAGTCATGAGTCTGTAGTCGCATCTCTCGGGGGAAAAAAAAAGATTTATTAGGAGTGAACATGTTGGTGCTACCTGGATGCAGCCCACTCTGAGACACATCATTCATTTCACCCTTGATCCTGGTCTTCCCCCAACCCCCTGGATGTATATTATCCAATGGGACATTTCCATAGTTAAGAATCATCAATCCTGCTCTCCTGTAATAAACTTGTGCGCCAACAGATTTGGCTGCCTAGCAATTATCTGAAGCATTTAAGGAATGCACTGCTTTCCTGCACTCCCTTTCTGCTGGCAACTAAAAAGACCAAAGAAGTATTTGGTCACCTATCCTGTCATATCTTTAAAGCTTTTCCCTTCCTTTTGAATTAAAACTACAATTTTGGCAGGTTTCAAATTTGTTTGAGACATTTGTTAAGTGAGCTTTTGCCCCCATTGTATGACTTTTCTTGCCTCAGTTGGTAAGTGAATCCCTGCAGTTGATAAGTTAGTCACATGGTCGTTAAGTGAATCTGGCTTCCCCATTGACTTTGCTTGTCAGAAGATTGCAAGAGGGGCATCACGGGAATGCTGCGACTGTCAAAAATATGAGTCGGTTGCCATGCGCCTGAATTTTGATCAAAGGTCATAAGTGTGAACAACAGTCATAAGTGCTGTTGTAACCTTGAACGGTCACTAAATGAATCATTGTAAGTCAAGGACTGCCAGTACTACCTGAACAAGGATTTCCGGGATTCACTTAACAATGGTGGCAAGAAAGATTGTAAAATGGAGCAAAACTCAAATATCTGACTTCGCAATATATATTTTGGGCTCAATTGCAGTCATACGCTGAGGACATCCTGCATTAGAAGGACCTCTTGAAAAAAGAGGAAAAAAGAAACCCTGTTCAGCTGTTTTAATTCCTGCCATTGCTCAAATGAAATTGCTGATGGGCCATTGCAAAAGAGAAAAAAATGCATTATCTATAAAGCAAGCTCCTTCTTGGCACCGAGTTGCTTTAAGGATCAAGATGAAACTCGTTTGGAGAAATAATAATACTGGCACAACTTGAAAGGGCTTTGCCTTGGGAAGAATTAAAAAAAAATCAAAATAAGATATAAATATTCAGGTCCATTCAAAAAAGAAAAAAAAAACCTTAAAGAAGGAGGCATTAAAAATCAGTGAAACCAGGGGATTAGAAATGCACCTTGTGAAAATCTGGCAGTACCCTTGAGAACATATTCCTGAAGGAAGAAAAAGTCAATAAGGCTCTCGTAATTTTTTCCTGGAAGTGAATGTGGGCCTTATCCAAATTAGGTGACAAAGGAAGCCGTGGAAAACATTTGTGGGTTCCCCCCTAAACAACTTGCTCAGACTGGAGAAATTAGATGATTAGGGGACTGGAGGCTAAAACACGCAAAGAACAGTTGCAGGAATTAGGAACGTCTGCTTGAATGCCAACAAAAGTGCATTGAGTCATAGCTATGGTTTTCCCAGTTGCAAATCATAGCTGTGAAAGCTGGACCATAAGGAAGGCTGACAGCCTTGCCAACTCTCACGGTTTTGCCGTGAGTCTCACGATTTTTTGTCATGTCTCACGATCTCACGACAAGGCTCCTCAATCTCACGCCAAACTTAAAACGCTTTTTTTTTTTNTATTACCATACAGTCATATATACATACAGCACATTTCTTTTTACTCTGGGCGCCTCCATTTTGCTTTTTCTACCACCGAATATAACACGCTCTGATTGCTTAGTTATTCATGTGACTGTGAATCTCACTATTTTTTATAGAATCTCCAGATTTTTTTTCATGGGTCTCCAGAGTTTCCTTTATCAGGGGTTGGCAGGTCTGGGCTGAGCACCAAAGAATGGAGGCCTTTGAACTCTGGTGCTGGAGATGTTTTGACTGAGGTTTCCTGAGACACTAACAAACACATGTTAGTCCCAAACCCCTTTTTTCTTTATTTCAACGGCTGTGAATTTTATTCAATCACAGCCCATGAGGAGGAGGTCAATCTATTCTCCAAAGCACCAAAAAAGGCAGGAGAAGAAACAATGGATGGAAACCAATCCAGGAGAAAAGCAACTTAGAACTAGGGAGAAAATTTCCAGAAAGTGAAAACAATTAATCCAGTGAAACAACTTGCCTCCAGAACTTGTGAATGCTCCAACACTGGAAGTTTTTAAGAAGAGATGGAACAAACCACTGGTCTGAATAGTGGGTTGGATTAGAACATATCTAAGCTCCCTTCCACCTCTGTTGTTCTGTTACTACACTAATAGAAAAATACAACAGCTAAAAGATGTGATTGTTAAGTTAGTCACCCAGTTGTTAAGTGAATCTGGCTTGACCCATGAGCTTTGCTTGTCAGAAGGTGGCAAAAGGGGATCATGTGATCTTGGGATACGGCAACCATCATAAATAGGAGGCAGTTGCCAAGCATCTGAATTTCTGATCATGTGACCAAGAGTATGCTGCAACGGTTCTAAGTCACTTTATTTTCAGCGCTGTTGTAACTTCAAACACTCACTTGAATGAATGGATGTAAGTTGAGGACTACTTGTATATGCATTTTAAATGTTTGGCCTTGCCACTGCACAATCATTTTTTTCAAACAACCTTCCATGTTTACTGTAAATCCCAATCCTAAACCTTCCATGCTTGACTATCATGAAGTGGTGTACCTTATAATTCTTGACGAATGTATCTTTTCTTTTATATATACTGAGAGCATTTGCACCAAGACAAATTCCTTGTATGTCCAACCACACTTGGCCAATAAAGAATTCTATTCATAAAAAATTATATTCTTTCCGAAAATCCCAAAATTTAGTGGTTCCAGGTAAAAGCTCCATAAATGAGATTTCTCCCTTACAGGACCTCTTCCCTTAAGCCATTTCCCCCCCCCCTTCCTCTTGAAGCAAATTATCTACCCAATTTTGTCTTCCCGAGAATTTTGGTGGGAAACTCTGAAAGGCCATTCATACCCAACTCTAAAAACAAAACAAAACAGGAAACGTTTAACATACGGAAACATTTGGGGGAAGTTGCAAACCCATTGTAAACAACAGTGTCCACCACAGTTGCTTTGAAAAATACCAAAGAAATATCCATTCTGTTAGTTAAAAATCCCCTTTGGTGCTGGGGAAAAACGCTACCTTAAATCACATAGGTTTATTAGAAAATCAATTCAAAAATGTTGCAAAACAACACTTTTATGATTTTATTGTCCAGTATATTTCAGTGGTAGAGGTGCCAAAATCATTTATGGATAACTGGATTATATCATTTAAAAAAAAAAAAGCCTTGGTAACTGAATATCTACTCTCGTGAGTCTTACTGCTTATACATGATATACTAAAACAGGATCGTTAAGACTTCTGGAAAGAATTGCAGAGAAGAGCGAAAACAAAGATGAAGAACATATGAAGAACCCTCTATATGACGGTGCAGGACATTGAAGTATGTCTAGTTTAGTGAAAAGAAAGGGAAGTTACTTAGACCGGCCGACTATCGAAAACACAGCAGTCTTCCAATGACTTTGCAGGGGGATGCCACAGATAATGAAGGGGGGCGATCATCAAGCTTCTTCTCCATAACACCTAGATAGGTATAGAGCAAAATGATCTAGGAAACACAAGATGTTCGGCTAAGAAACAGAATAGTCAAACCATAACAACTAAAGGCTACGGCCTGTCCTCACTGCTGGGCACAGCCAGCACGGATGCAAACGTATGCACAAAGGACACGACTCGGTGGCAACACACGAGCAAATTTTGGTGTGGCTCCATCCGTTGTCATCCGCTTCAAAAAGTGGCGGAAGAATTGCCATAACAGGAATGGAAAAGAACGGAAAAGAAACGAGATGTGGTAGTATGTAGCCAGGGATGGTTAAACGGAATTGTTCATAAGAAGCCCCTACGCACATGACAGTGGTATGACACTCGAAGGGTGAGTTCCCGGGGAGACATTTCAAGAAAGCGCATGTGCGTGTCACATTGTACGGCCACTAAAGGGAAAGAAAGGGGATGCTGTGGGATGTATATCGATGAAACGCACTCGCTTTCCTATTCGTCTGTCTAGCTGAAAAG
>BHFT01045429.1:0-22235 GCA_004320025.1 Laticauda laticaudata | reverse complement strand
GAGGAAGGAAGGAAGGAAGGAAAGAAGGAAAGAAGGAAGGAAAACATGAACAGAGGAAGGATGGAAATAAAAAGAAGGAAGGAAGATATAAAAAGGGGACGGAAGGAAAGAAGGAAAGATTAATCGAGACAGGAAGAAAGAAAGAATGAAAGAAAGGGAGGAGGAGGGAAGGAAAGGAGGAAGGAAGGAAGGACATAAAAAGAGGAAGGGAGGAAGGAAGGAAGGAAAACATGAACAGAGGAAGGATGGAAATAAAAAGAAGGATGGAAATAAAAAGAGGAAGGAAGGAAGCAAAGAAGGAAGGAAAGATTACGAGAGATAGGAGGAAAGAAAGAATGAAAGAAGAGGAGGAGGAAGGAAACAAACCAGGAAGGAAGGACATAAAAAGATACAGATAGATACAGATACAGATAATCAGAGTTGGAAGGGACCTTATAGGTCATCTAGTCCAACCTCCCGCCCAAGCAGGAGACCCTACACCATTTCTGACAGACAGCAGTCCAGTCTCTTCTTGAAAGCCTCCAGGGATGAAGCTCCCACAACTTCCAAGGGGAATTGCTGTTCCATGGGTTGATTGTTCTCACTGTCAGAAAGTTTCTCCTTATTTCCAGGTTTTATTATTATTCCTTATCTGGCCTTCAGGTGCTTTATAAAATAGCTTGGCCCCCCTTTCCTCCTCTCTGGGGCAGCCAGGCCCAGTTCCTGCAACCATTCATCGTATGTTTTAGCCTCCAGTCCCCTCATCATCCCGGTTGCTCTTCTGTGCACTTTTTCCAGAATCTCAACATTTTTTACGGTGTGGTGTCCAAAACTGGATGCAGGACTCTAGGTGTGGCCTTACTAAAGCTTTATAGAGTGGTATTAGTACCTCACTTGATCTCAATTGTATCCCTCTGTTGATACAACTAAAGCCCCTGTCACACTGCACCAACGGATGGAAAGAGGATGTAAAACGGAGAGAAACACTTGCCATCCGCAAAACACTTTGCCATCCGTTGGTTTAACGCGATGCATCCGTGTTCTGTATCACTGCATCCGTTTTTTCATCCTCTCTATCGTCCAGCATCGTCGACTGCTTTCATCGCTCAAAAAAAGTTTGAGTTTTGCACAAAACTTTTGGTGGAAATGTATCCAACGGCGTCCGTTCTACATCTGCTACGCAGATACGTGGAACATCCCGTTTTTCGGCATCCGTCATCATCTATGTGTCGCTATGTCCGCTAGGCATCCGCTGCTGATCTGGTGCAACGTGCATCATCCACTCAGCGGAATACGGACATATAGGGAGGAAGGCGAGTACTGACACGGAACAGGGGACACAGCCGTTAGTAGCACGAACGTGAGAAAGATTTGAAGGGATGAGTCGCACACACAAAGGCCATTAGCCGAAAAGCAAGAAAAATAAAAAACGTTTGATTAGGGGAGTATCTCAGTATTTGGATTCTTGGAGGATGCGTGTAGAGGATGCAAAAGGACATCGAGAGAAAAAATCTTATGTATTTTCCTATAAAAGGGGGAGGGAACTCACCGGATCTCACTTTCGCCACAGCAGCCTGAGGTGGTGCAGACCTCTTCAGCCTTCATCAACTGGCTCTTGCTCTTCTCACAGCATCCGTTCATCTCCACCATGGAATCCATCACACACTCCTTTTGGTAGCCACATCGTTCTAACAACAGTTGAGAAAGCCATCTACGGCTCTTTCACCTGTTCTCTACGGGAAGAAAAGAGGCGGCCAAGAGCGTCCTGATCCGAGATGGATTGGAAGAGAATGAGCGGAGTACGGACTGATACAACAAGTGATCTGGTTTGGACTCGGAGCGAACGACACTCGGGAGCGTTCCCAGGAACTTCATTGAGGATGGCCTCCGCCATGTTTGATGAAGTTGTGGAGCGCCTGGACCCAGGTTGACCAGCAGTAGTCCACAACTTCATCGGCCCAGCCTGGACTCTGGGCTCAAGGTGTGGCACTGACGTCTGCGCCACCTGGGCTCAGGGACCAACCTACAGGAGCATGCGTACGGGCTGGGGGGTGCCACACAACACCAATCAGATTGTGTGGTCGTAGTGTGCAGCCATCATCGAAGCAACTGGGGAGCTCCTCCAGTGCCCCACCATTGAAACAGGGCTGAGAAGAAGTTGCCGAGCAGTGGTTATCGAATGGTAGAACTTCCCCCAAACCGTCTGAGAATCGAGGAGGAGCCCATGATGGTGTAAGCACTGTTCGGCCTCGCATAAGCTCCAGAGCCGAAGTTCCGGGTTCCACTTATTTTCAACTACAAGGGCTTCCTTCGAGCTCTCCTCTTTGCCATCGCGTCGATCGCTGACTACAAGCTTGCTCCCTGCTACATTGTGCCTTCAGGCCAACGGGTCAGCCTCTCAAGAATGCCAGGGGTATAACACACACCAGGTCACCTCAAGGATGGCTGCGAACGCTAACCCGTCCACATGGCTCCCAGAGTCCGTGGACGGCGTACGCCCCGGCCCCCCCCAACGGAACACACAAGATGTGCCCTACTTTCAATAGTGCCGGGGTGATGCACAGCCTTCTCCCCCTCGAACCCTACCTCCCCATGACCGCCCCCTACACTCTCCAGACTGCCCTCCACCACGTCGCACAGCAGCGGATTTCTCACACTACCACCGCGGCCCTGTGTCCAGCGCCAAGCCCCACCAACGGACCCGGGTGGTGGCCGAAGACCGCCCTTTGGGCATCCCCTCGGCCGCAGGTTCCAGGTACTTCTCACACCCCCCATTGCCCAGCACTCCGCCACAGACAGGGAAACATCGTCGGAAGCCCTTGCTCGCATCCTGCCACCAATCTAATGCGGCACCGCCTACCCCAGTGTCTGCCAGAACAGGGCTCATGGACCTCCACACCTAAGGCCATATGGGCATGCGAGGCCTAGGTCGAATGGAGGGCAAGGGGCGCAAACCTGATAAACACTGTCGGATCATGTGCAAGGCCCCAACAGAGACTTCCATCTGACAAGGAAAGAAGCAGCGCCAAACCTCTGAAACACTGGGGCAATCCCAGCTGGTAGCCAGTGGAGTTGCAAGAGAGGTTGATAGATGTTAATGGATGCTTCCTTCAGCCTGTCTCATCACACTGATGAGATTGGGCCATGTATGTTGAGTGGCCTACAATGAACAGGCGCTTAATAAGAGTCTGTATTTATGTTGAAATGTCGGGGAGTGGGGGGATTAATGATTACATTGTATTGATAATAAGGGCCCAAAGGCTGTGGACCTGGGGGGTAGCGACACATACAGTCCCACTATGCTTGCACCGCTGAGGTTTATCTATCCCACAGTATTACCATCCCACGTATCCCTGCCCATCCACGTCTATTCTTACCCATCCACAAGCATGCAAAGGCTTAAACCATTTCTAAAAGTTCTCACCAAGATGTTATTTTACTAAAATAAATTGAACCAAGTGTGCTGGAAAGCACAAAGATAATCTTTATTAATAACAAGCTGTAAAGAAACGAAGACCCAAGTGTCCCAGCAATAGAAAAGTCAACAGTTGCCAACCAGTCTCGGCACTCTTTCTCAGTTCAGTTGAGGTGAAGGGTTCCCAGGTGCTGTGGAGGTTGGCTGCTGCTTGGAGTGCTGGTCTAGAGGTGCCATCTGGGTGCCTGGCTCCAGAGGTACAACAGGGGACGGCATGTGTGGAGGAAGCTCTCAGAGAGCTGGCTTCAAGTTCCTGTGATGTTGCGAGCCCCTCTCTCCAGGACATGGGGTTTCAGTCAAGACGATTGACAGATGTTCTGAGGCCGGGCTTTGCTGTGGGGTGGAGGAAGGAGGAGTGTAGTTGCGGCTGGTCTGGTCCTGCCAGGGGAGCGAGTGAGCCATGGGTGGCATCTTGTGGCGATGCAGGTGCGCATCCTGTGGCAGTGCGGTGGCTAGCTCGGGTGGTGGATCGTGGGGATCAGGGGTGGCATCCGTGGCGACCGGTGGCGTGGGTACCTGTGCCTGGACTGGGAAGGGTGCGCGTGTGCTACTGGGCCTGTAGCCATAGCGGCTTTGGTAGGTAGGGCCTGTGGGAAAGCTTGGAAGGGCAGTACATCACCTGGGTGGGAGAGCGACCGTCGAGCTGTGGTGGGAGTGCCAGGGTTCAGCTTGGGCCTGGATGGGTGTGAGAAGCCGGTGGTTTGCCTGTCCTGATCACCGTCGGGACTGTGATATCGGACCATGCTCCAGGAGGGGTTCTGGTTGACATATGTGAGGGAAGGGCTTGCGGTTGGGATGGATTGGTATGTGCAGTGTGTAACCAGCTGAGTATCTTACGCTGCTCTTCTGAGTGGTCGTGTCCCTGATCTCCAGCAGGACAGTATGGCTCTGCCCCTCCGCGTCTGCCTCCTCTGCCTGCTTTCTGGCTGGAGTGTGGAGCTGGGGTGTGGATGTGGGTTGAGTCTCTGTGGAGTGCGCCTTCTCCTTGCTCCCAACTGCATCAGGGTTCCTCCACATGTTCCGCATGGGGTGCGCTGTCCGGGGGGTTCTCCGTCATGGCACGTTCACAGATACCTGCCTGGACACAGGACTGACCTTGGCCAGAAGAGGACGTGGGCTCTCTGGCAAGCTCCGAGGATGAGAGGTTATCAGAGGGGCTGCTCCTGCGGTGTGGATCTCACCTCCAAGAACTGCCACTTGAGCCATCACATCGGTTCTAGGTCCGGTCAGCTTGACCGTGGGCCTGGCCAGATTTCTTGAGGTGCAGCTTCCATACCAGGCTGTGCATGTGCTCTGCACCAGCGAGGAGACCCTCTGAAGTGTCTAGGCCCGGCTCCTTCCCCGCCTCTCTCCTCCCAAGCAGCTCTGTCCTTTTGGTGTCCGTTATAGAGCCTGTGTCCCTTCGCCAAACAGATACTTGTTCTCCCTCAGCATTTCCAGCACCTCATCCCTCACTGTTCCTCTCATGGAGTATCTGCCTTTCTCC
The DNA here is from genome assembly GCA_004320025.1 of Laticauda laticaudata. Taxonomy (NCBI): domain Eukaryota; kingdom Metazoa; phylum Chordata; class Lepidosauria; order Squamata; family Elapidae; genus Laticauda; species Laticauda laticaudata. Next base: position 17,295 of record BHFT01045429.1, on the reverse strand, counting down.
CGTTCTCGTTCATGCGTTATGCCTTTCCTCCCTCTGGCAGGGCCTTCTGGGCCCTCGACTCAGAGGGTGCTTACGTAGGTCTGTAGGGTGCTTCCTCCACCAGCGAAGCAACAGCTGCAGCACGCAACAACACAATAGCAGCAAAAGCAGGACAGCACGCACAGCAGCTCCACCACAGGACCAGTCAGGACCAGGATCGGCAGCAGCAGAGTTCAACGCAGGAGCACACGAAGCAGGCCAGCAGGACAGAGCACCAGGTCAGACAAGCAGACAGGAACCAGGAGCACCGCAGCCAGAGCACAGGCACAGCAGGAGCAGTCAGGACCATAGAGCAATGCCAGCAGAGTAGCACCAGCAGAGCACCAGCACCAGGAGGAGCACCGCAGAGCCTAACGCACCAGCAAACGCCAGCGAGCACCAGGAAGAGTAGGCCCGAGCGGAAGCCCCAGCGAAGATGAGCGCTCGGGTGGTTGGCCCTGACTTCCTTGCCAGGCTGGCAGGCAGATGCAGAGGCTTTCTCTTCTGTCCCCTAGGTGTTGGTGGCTGGCTGGCTAGGAATGGAGCTGGTCTGGCAGCAGGTCTTTCTCTGAATGTGACCTTGCTTGCGAGCTGCTTCCCTTATATTCCGCGGGTGCTGACGCAAGTGCATCCTCCCCGCTTGCGCAGCGTGAACGCTCTGGCATCCTTAGCATCGCTGGCTTCCGCTCTGCATCCGCCTGTCATCGCTCGCATCCATTCCTTTCCGTTGCTCGTCTTGCTTCGCTGTGCTCCCCGAGAAGCCCTGCGGATGTGCCATGCCGCTTTTCCGTCATCGCGCTTCCGAATCCGCTTGAGTCTCGAGCATCGGGTAATCTCCTACTCCCCCCATCCAATCTCCTTTCCGTTGTTGTCCCGCCTTGCTTATGCACAATTCGGGGCACTTTGACGAGCGGGTAACACGGATGGAAATTTCTTGGCTCATACCCCGGCTGTGGTCCTGTTCTTATATGTTGCAGTTCGCCATCGGCTATGTGACAGGCCCTTTTAGGATTGATTGGCTTTTTTGGCTGACTGCTGCAGCAGTCTTGGCTCATATCTTCAGCTGGTTGTCCTCTAAGACTCCAGAATCCGCTCTCACAGTTTCCTGCTATTGAGACTGGGTCTTCACCCCTAGTTCTATATGCTGTTAGGGAAGGAAGGAAGGAAGGAAGGAAGGAAGGAAGGAAGGAAGGAAGGAAAACATAAACAGAGGAAGGATGGAAATAAAAAGAAGGAAGGAAGGACATAAAAAGAGGAAGGAAGGAAGGAAAGAAGGAAGGAAAGATTGATAGAGATAGCAGGAAAGAAAGAATGAAAGAAGAGGAGGAGGAGGGAAGGAAAGGAGGAAGGAAGGAAGGGGAAAAAGAAATGAGAAAAAAGGAAGGAAGGAAAGAAAAGTAAGAAAGAGGAAGTCAGGGGAAAAAGAAATGAGAAAGGAAGGAAGGAAGGAGGGAAGGAAGGAAATCCTCAACTTACAACAGTTGTTCAGTTAGACTGTTGAAAGTTACAACAGCACTGAAAAAAAGTGACTCATGAACGTTTTTCACACTTACGACCATTGCAAGCATCCCTGCGGTCACATGGTTTACATTCAGACAGTTGGCAACAGACTCATCTTTATAACAGTCGCAGCGTCCCGGGGGAAGGGGTCACATGATCCCCTTTTGCGACTGTCCAACAAGCAACATCCACAGGGAAGCCCGATTCACTTAACAACCATGCTACTCATTTAATATCTGCCAGTGATTCCCTTAACGACCACGGCATGAGAAGTTTGTAAAACAGGACAAACTCATTTAACTATTTCCTCATTTGACAACGTAAATGTTGGGCTCATTTGCGGACATAAGTTACAGACTACTGTTTAATCAGGAATCAGAGGAAAATCCATGTCATTTACTTTTCCTGGTTAAATGTTTTGTTTTTTTCTGTTCCAAGTGAACTCTAGAAAGACGCTGGTTAAAATAATAAGAATGAAACTGGAATTTCATTTCCTTGCAAAGAAAATCAATTAAGTACAGTTAATTGGATTCCTTCATTGTGTGTTTTTTCCCTCATTAAAAGTGACATTTTGGTGACAAACTTTTGAAATATTGTTCTCGGAGTGCAGACCGAGTCCATTCCCTATATACTCGTAATGGTGAACTTATGGCACATGTGTGCATGCACGCACCTCACAGCTGATTTTCAGCTGGTTTGAGGCCTTTTTCAGCCTCTCAGAGGCTTCAGGAAGATTTCTGCAGGCTTTTCAGGACAAAAACTAGGCCCGTTTCATCACTTACTGTTTTTCTGGAAATCCCGGAAGTGACGAAATGGGCCTAGTTTTCCACCTGAAAAGCCTGCAGAAACCTTCCTGAAGCCATTGGGAGGCCGAAAAAGGTCTCAAACCGCCCAAAAATCAGCTGTGAGGTGCAGTGCAGGTAAGGTGGTGGCAGGGTGGGTGGGGATTGCGCGTGCATGCATAGGGGGCACGCACTGCCTTCTGGGTCTGGCACGCAAATGCGAGTATGCAAGTGCGTGCACAATTTTTGGCACAGGTGCCCAGAAAGGTTAGCCACCACTGCTATATAACGTCTTTTTTTTAAAGAAAAGATTTTATTGGTTTTCTATTGTTTACATTTTGTTAGTGCTTAATCAACATTGTTGTCAGCGTTCCAGCAAACTTCCACTCTAACCAATCACTCCAAAACAGACATCTTCTCTGCTCAAAAGTTCTTTTTATTTCAGATAGTTGTGATGACCCAGAATGTAACACAAATGGAACAAAATCCAAAACGTAAATAAATGTCCTCTAATGGCTCCAACTTGGTCCCATCGTTCAATAATTCTCAGTTGGAGATAAAACTTATTCAAAAATAGTCTTCAAAAGAAAGCAATACAGTCCGAACTTAATGAGCAGATAGAGGTGAAATAAAAAACTAAAACAAACTACAATGAAGAAAATTCCACAACAGATCAGGATAAGTAATAACCAACTTCAAGGAGATAGCAAGGCATAGTCTGTTGGAACAACACTAACCAAGATAACTTCAGCCCAAAATAAAACACACTTTGCTTCTGGCAATGCTGTGTTTTAATCGTCTCTTTAAAATACTAGTTTCCTCAGCTGCAACCAATAAGGGGGATCATGGCCTCTTCCTCTCTCAAAAGCCAAGTTGCTCCCTTCTCTGTTCCTCCCTGCATGTCCTAGGATGAAGAGGGGATGGGCCTGGTTCTTCCTCTGACTGCCCAGCTGGCCTCTGACACAACCTCTGGAGCCACACCTCCACTCCCTGTCAGCTGTTCCTCCCTCAGAGTCCGACTCTAACAAGGGCATGAAAATAATAAACTTGGACCAATTGGGGAATCCCAAATCTGAAAGTTCTGGGCTTCCATGCAATAAGTAAAAACTACAAATCCATCCCCTGCACCCATAATCACCTCACAGGCGCCAATCGCCATCCGTCCCAACTTAAGACTTCCCCTCACTTATGTGCAAAATAACATGACCTTGAATTAGAAAAAGAATGTTGTTATCAGTGGTGGGATTCAAAAATTTTTACTATTGGCTTTGTGTGGTTAGATGGGTGTGGTCAGGTGACTGGGTGTGCATGGCCTTTTTTTTTTTTTTTGCTTTTTTGCAGTTTTTCCCCCCACGGCCTACCATTTAGTGCTTCTGGGCCTCAAAGGAATCTCGGGGGGCATTTTTGCTCCCAGAAGGCTCCTCTGAGGCTCAGGAAGGCAAAAAGAGAGGGAGGCCGAGGCCCTTACCTCCATTTTTTTTGCCTTCCTGGGTCTAAGCAAAGGGGAATCCTGGTACAGCTAATTGTATGAACAGCTGATTGTTGGGAGGGGGAAAAACAAAGAAATACCTTATGGGGCAAGTGTCAGGTGGGCGGGGTGAACAAGCATCAGGTGGGTGGGGCAAGTGAGCCAGCAACCAGGTCAGGGGCATGACCAATCAGAACTTATTACCGGTTCGGCAACCCACACCATAACCTTGCTACCGGATCTCCTGATCCAGTGCGAACCGGCTGAATACCAGCACTAGTTATTATGTCTAACCACATACATTCCAAGAAATTCCCCTCTCCCACTTTCCCAGACTCAAAATGTGGCAGCGTGGGAGCATCTTGGTCTCAATATGGCTTCCAAAGCTGACAGTTGTGTTGTCTGAGTTATTTAATTTGCTTAACAATGCAGGTTGCATTCTTCATCTCCACCTTTTTTTGCAACTTCTGGTCAAATAAATTCCATGCTTGATAATATTCTGCATCCTCTTTCTGTTTCATCTTCAGCAGAAGTCTGTCCATTTCTGCCCAGTCTAGTATCTTCCTCATTATTGCTTCGTCTCATGGGATTTCTTCATTTTTCCAATATAGCATGAATATAAACCTCACTGCTGTTAAGACATGTAATATTAAATGCCCTATTTTTCACACTAAAAGGCGCACCTGACCATAAGATGCACCTAGATTTAGAGGAGGAAAAAAAGGAAAAAAATAGTTTTGGCCTCCGTGCGTCCTGTTTTCAGCCTGTTTTTTGGCCCTTTTTCCAGCCCTTTTCTGGTCTTTTTCCCAGCTTGTTTTTGGCTCTTTTTCGGCCCATTTTGGTGTGTTTTCCCAGGGTACACAGAGTTCAAAAATGGTCAAGAAAGGGGCAAAAAAGGGCAAAAAAGAGTGGAAGGGGGCTTTAAAAAGGACAAAGACAGGGCTGAAATCAGGGCATGCAAAGGCCAAAAATAGGCTGAAAAAAAACTGAAAATGGACCGATAAAAGAGTCAAAAATGGGGCATGCAGAGTCCAAAAATCGAATGGTGGGTGGGTGGGGCTTTGGCAACATCATTTTATAAGAAACACAGACATTTCCTCCCACTTTTTTGTGGACAAAAGGGCGTATTATAGTGCAAAAAATACAGAATTACAGAATAACAGAGTTGGAAGGGACCTTGGAGGTCTTCTAGTCCAACCCCCTGCTCAAGCAGCAAGAAACACTATTCCATCTCAAGATAGTGATCATCTAGTATTCACTTCTTAAAAACCTCCAGGGATGGAGCATCCACAATTCCTAAAGGCAAGAAAGGTTAAAACATAACATTGGGTGCATCTCCCTTACTGACCGCCTCATTTTGCAACAAAAATTCCCATGCCCCCTCGTGGTTGTATTTCGAGGACTGTCTGTATGTTGGAGGATGTACTCTCACAGCTTGGGCAGAGGCTGTGGGAGGCTTGGAGTTGTACTCCTCCTCGACAGAGAGTTTACAACTTGTTTTAGAACCCATCGAATATTAAAAGCGCTGCTGAATGTGCCAACTGGCTGGTGCGACAAGCCTTTTGAATTGCAGATAATAGACTGCAAGACAAGAGCATTTCTCTAAGGTTATCTTCACCAAAGGAGAAGAAGAAACAAACTACCTTAGCTTTTTAAAACAGGGTAGGAAATATTATCAATTACAGACACGGGAAGATAAGAGACACGGGTGCGAGATTGCAATCCAATTATCTTTGGAATGGACTTTATTTATTGGGTGGCGAACTCTTGGTAGCCTCTGAATAAATAAATGAATTCAGGTTGAAAGGAAGGAGGAGAGACAAGGATTTTCTGCATATCATACAGGTAGTGCTCGACTTATGATAGTTCAATTTGGGAACTTACAACAGCCCTGGAAAAAAAGGGACTTATGTTTTCCATGCTATTGCAGCATCCTTCTGGTCATGTGATCAAAATTCAGCTGCTTGGCAGCTGGCATGTACTTATGATGGTTTCTGTGACTTCCAGTTCTCTTCTTTTCTGTGTTATCTTCTATTCTGTTCTGTTCTATTCTATTCTATTTTATTTCATTTTATTCTATTCTATTCTATTATTCTATTCTATGCTACTATTCTATTCTATTATACTATTCTGTTCTGTTCTATTCTATGCTAATATTCTATTCTATGCTATGCTACTTATTCTATTCTGTTATGCTATGCTACTATTCTATTTTCTGTTTCTGTTCTGTTCTCTGCTCTATTCCACTATTCTGTTCTGATGTTAAGACTTTAGAAAGAGCATGGAGAAGAACAACAAAGGTAATTAAAGGACTGTAGGCTAAAACTTAGATGGACAGTTGCTAGAATTGGGTATGTCTCTTTTAATGAAAAGAAGGACTAGGGGAGACATGATAGCAGTCTTCCAATATCTGAGGGGCTGCCCCAAAGAGAATGGGGTCCACTTATTCTCCAAAGCCCCTGAAGGCAGAACAAAAAGCAATGGATGGAAACTATTCAAGGAGAGAAGCAACCTGGGATTAAGGAGAAACTTCCTAATTGTGAGAACAATTGATCAGTGGAACAGCTTGCCTCCAGAAGTTTTTTTTTCCAATTTTTTTTTATTTCAATCTGCACATGCACAACAATACATTAACTGTGTGGCATCAATGTATCATACATTTTAGTATAGGCAAAATTAATAATACCAATCATATCTCTCAATGCATATATTCACATTAATTCATAATCCTTCAATGGTTATTTTCAATCTTTCAAAACTGTCCAAATGTCTACCACCATATCAGTTAAACATACCTAATAATTCCATTATTCAATTTTCTCTCTGCTTTATTTGATTTTTTAAATAAAAAATTCTCATTTGGCAAGCAGTGTGGTTCCAGGTTTCACATCTCAATACAAACATGACCATAGTTACCTCTTCATTTTATTTGTTTAGTTTCATAGTGCATCATCCTTATTATTGCTAAATATTAAGCTTATCTTATCCAATTCCAATTCATGCTATATTAATACATTCCCATATCTTATTTTACAATGTTATCTAAAATTCTCATCTCATTTCTATTGTCATTTCTCATATTACTCTTTTTGTCAATTTGTCATTTTATCAATCCTTAATCTGTAAATATAATTGTCCCTCTGGTTATAATTTTGAGCTAACCACCTTCATTTTCTACCTTAAAATCAATCTCCTTATCCAGTTATATACAGAAATATATATATATTTCTCAGATTCTGCATTATATTTTCTTCAACACCTTATGAATCATCTATACATTACAAAATACTATTTTCAATATATTCTTATACATTCACAACATATTTAAGGCCCAGCCCACTGGCCGACGGACGCAAAACACATGAATAAAGGACACAGCAGACGAGCAAATTTTGGAAGGTGGCTCCATCCGTTGTCATCCGCTCCAAAAAGTGCCGAAAATTTGCATAAACAAAAACGGAAAAGAATGGACGTGGGTTATATTGTAGTGGGGATGTTTAAATGGATGTTTCACAGGAAGCCTAGCAGATGAAAGTGGAGGGAAGCGGATGACACCTCGAAGGGGTTTGGGGGATAATTGTGAAGCAGACGGATAGCGGAAGGGGCGGATTGCATAACGGATGAGCGGATGCTCACGGACGCCTATAGGAAACAGGCGGATCCCCGCGGATGTATATCGGATGCAAAGCGTTCACTGCGTCTGCAGGGAGTATTAATTGGCATCAGCTCCGCGGATATAAAAGGATGCAAGCACGCATGCAGTCAGCATACAGGGGAAAGATGTGCTGCCAACACATCAGCAGGAACACCAATGGTTCATTCAGTCAGACAAGAAGAGGAAGCCCCGTGCCTATTCATTACAGCCTGGCAAGAAGGCCAGAACCAGCATCCACCCCCTGGCACTGACTTCTGAACCTGCTGCTGCTGCTGCTGTGGTGGACCAGCCCCAAGGCCCTCAAGCCCTGCTGCTGAAGGCCCTGCTGCTCAAGCCCCTGAAGGCCCTGCTGCTCAAGCCCTGAAGGCCCTGCTCAAGCCCCTGCCAGAGGGAGGAAGAAGGCAAGGGAAGCAGAAGGGAGAGAGGAAACAGTACAAAACCGTTTCCGAGGAGCATGAGGAGGAGGTGCTGGAATGGCTGAGGGAGAACGAGTACCTCTGGAGAAAGGGCCACAGACTGTATCGCGAAACTTCGAGAGACAAGGCAGAGAGCCTGGGGTACATGCAGAAGTACTCCTTGGATGGTGGAAGCTCATGCACACCTGGTATGGCAAGCTACAACTCAAAAAAATTCCGGGCAGGCCGCTGTCAAGCTCACTGACCAGGAGATGTATGTCATGGCAAGTGCAGTTTCCTGGAGGGCGAGATGCGCCACCGAGGAGCAGCCCCTATGAGACCCCTCTCCCTCAGACAGCCCACAGACCTCCTCTTCCAGCCAGCCCTCTTCCAGCCAGGAGCCAGCGAGCCTGTCCAGGCAGGTGTCTTTCAGAGGGCCTCGCACGCAGAGACCCCCCTGACAGCTGTACTCCATGCCAGCAGACTTGGAGGATGCCGTGGGGGATGACGCCCTGCTGTCACAAATGGAGGAAGAAAACACAGCCACCAGAAGCCAACCATCCCCACCCCCACCCCAGCTCCACAGGATGCAGGCAGAGAGACAGATTGGCAGGGCCAGGACCACAGTGTGCTGTTTGGAGATCAGGGACACAAATGAAGAACCAGCACAGAACTTCTCTCTCAGCTGGTCCACAGCGAACATACCATCCTCGGCCGGAAGCCCTTCATCACCTACTTGAGCAAGACCCTCAGGGACCTGCCCGCAGGCCCAGTACCAGGTGTATGAAGGCAGAAGATCACAGCACTTCTGCACAACCCTCAAGCCCAGCTGAAGCTTGTTCCTACCCAGTCCAGGTCTGCTCCTCCACCTCAGGCGATGTCACAGCCTTCCATGGCTTTCAACAGCCCTCACTACCAAGGCTATGACTACAGGACTTCCCACAGCAGAAGCAGAACTTCCCAGTCCAGGCCCAAGTTCATCAACACACCACAGACAACCACTCCTCACCCAGCTGCAGACCAGACAGCCCCACTACACTTCCTCCTTCCTCCGCCCCACAGCCAAGCCCGTCAACGGACAATCTGTCATCAATATTGGGCCTGACATCTCAAGTCCTTGATGAGGGGCTCTCAACCTCATGGGACTTAGTCAGCTTTTGGACAGCTTCCTGAACACATCATCCCGTGTTGTACCCTCAGGGGCCAAGCACCCAATGGTGCTTCAGAGCAGCACTCAAGCCACAGCCACCTCCACAGTCCCTGCCCCGCTTAACAGCTAGACCATGGACATGACTCAGAGTGACTGAGAATAGTGTCAGAGACTGAGTTGTACTTTCTTTGCTTAAGATACTTTACTTGGTTCATTTTGCTTTTTTAATAAGTCATAAAGTTTACCTAAGAAAGTTTAAAAAAGGTTATCTTTGCTTAACACACTTAATTCAGTTTACTTCGTTCCTTTTGCTTATTTAATAAAGTCATAAAGTTAAGAAAGTTAATAAAGGTTTCTTTGTTTAAGACCACTTGGTTCATTTTTTTTACTAATAAAGTGTTTGTGAAAACTTTGAAGAAATGGTTAAGCCTTTGATGCTTGTGGGATACATAAGGATAGTTGTGGGATAGATAAACCTCCAGTGCAAGCAAAGTGGGACTGTATGGTCCACCCTCCAGCTACCACACATATGGACCCTTTTTTATCAATAACAATTTATTCATTGATCAACACATTTTAAACAAAGCTCTTTATTTAATGCTCTATTCGTTGTAGGACCACTCAACATACATGGCACAATCTCATCAATGTTATGTGACAGTTCTCAAGGAAGCATCCATTAACATCTATCATCCTGTCTTGCAACTCCACTCTCCAGCTGGGGAGTTGCAACCAGTGTCTCGGTAGGTTGCGCTGCTTCTTCCCTTCACGTGAAGCTCTGTTGGGGCCTTGTACATCCACAGTGTCTTATCAGGTTACGTCCTTGCCTCCATTCACCAGGCTTCATGTCCCCATTCCCTTGTTGATGGTCAACAAGTTTGTTCTGCAACACTGGGTACGGGTGCACATGAGATTGTGCAGGATGCAGCAAAGCTTCCACGATGCTCCTCACAGTCTCTGGGTCATGCTGCATGGGGTGAGAAGTATCTGGAACCTGTTGGCCAGGATGCCAAAGGCGTTCTCACCATCCGCCTTGCCCTGGACAGCCTGTAGTTGAAGATCTCTCTTCAGGCGTGAGGTATTTGAAGTGTACGGCTTCATGGAGGTAGGTTCTGAGGGAAAGGCGTCATCACCAATGATGAAGTAGGCACATCTTGTGTGTCATTGGGTAGGGGGTTCTGGGATCTGGAAAACCCATGATGAGGTTGCGTTCCAGCCCATCCTTGAGGTCACTTGTGGTTGTATTACTTGGCCATCTCTGAAGCTGACCTGTTACCTGGAGCATCAATGTAGATGAACTTTGTAGTCAGCATCAACCATGGCAAAGAGGATGACACTGAAGAAGCCCTTGTAGTTGTAATAAGTGGACTCTGAGTTGGCTGGAGCTTTGCAGGCCACGTGCTTCCCCATCTATGGCTCCAATGGTTTGGGGAAAGTTCCACCTCTGATACACTCTTCTGCAAGTTTTCTCCCAGCCTTGTTCAGTGGTGGGGGCACTTGAGGAGCCTCTACGTATTTCTTCAATGATGGCCTGCACCACTTTCTCTGACCACTTTGCTGATGCTGTTGTGTGCACGCCCCTCCAGGCATAACTTGCGAATGTTTCTGTATGTGGTCCAGAGGCAGGTGTCGCGGAGTCAGTGCCCACCTTCAATCAGGGTCCAGGTGCCATGGAAGTTGGGTGTAGGCTTTGGTTCAACCTGGGTCTCAGACACTCTACACAGTTCGGACAAAACTTGACTGGTGGCATTCCTTCATGAATGAATGGAATGCATTGTAGGGTCTTCATTCTCAGCTCAACCCATGCACTGGTCATACCTAGTCCAAATCCTCGTGTTCTCACACGATCATCCTCGGACCACACAGCTTCTTTGGACATCTCTTCTTTTCTCCTTCTGTAGAAAAGGTATGAAACAGTCTGAACAGGTTTTGGTTCTTGGTGATGATGAGCGCAAGCTTATCATAGACAGACTGTGTCATCATCCATGATGGAGAACAATTGATGATTGTTGAAGACCAAGGACGCAAAGGTGAAAGAGGGTCTGTACATCCACGGGCTGGCTGGACTCATACTGAGATCCCAGATGATTTTCTCCCATCTTTTTTATAGGAAAATCAAGTTTGTCCGCTAGGTGTCCTTCTACAATACTCTAGAAACATAACTGCGACATCCTAAATATACAAGATACATTTTCCCAGATCACACGTTTTGTCCCATTTTTAATCTTTATATACGGATCAAACGCTACATCCTTTGTCTTATTTTCGTGCTACTGACGCTGTGTAGACGTTCATGTGACTTTTGTTTTTCCTCCTCTTTCATTTTCAGCTACAGCGGATGTGAGTTGAGGGGATGGCCAGAGGATGCAGAGAGAGGATACAGCGCGACGTTAACGGATTTGATAACGGACATAGAACATTTGTTGCCCGTATATTGTCGCAGATGTACATCGTATGCGGGCGGAAAGTTCATCCATTCCACCAAAGTTTTGTGCAGCTTCAAAACTTCTGCGGCAGATAAAATCTCAGTGGCGGATGCTCGACAGATAGAAGCGTATGAAACACATATGCAATGAGTACACAAAGGATGCATAGCGTTTTCCAGTGGATGCAAGCTTTTTTAACGTTTTACATCCTCGTTTGCATCTGTAAGTGCAGTGGGACCGGGCCTTTACTTTGCAGAATCTCCTTCCTTGTCCTTTTTTTTTTTTTTCACCCATTATCTGTCTCACTCTTTGGACAATGTACTTTCTTTTCATCCTTTTTTTGTTTCTATTCCTCTTTTATTTCTGGTCCTTTCTCTTAATTCCCTTTTTTCCATTCTTATTCCCCTCCATATCCAAACTCTGTCAAGGATCTTGGAGTACACATTTCAAATGACCTAAGTGCTAGAGCCACTGTAGCTACAATAGCCAAAAAGGCATAAGAATTGTTAAACTCATCTTACATAGCTTTTTGTTGGTAATATGCACTAATAACTGGAGCAGACAAAACATTTGTAGACCATACTCAAATACAGCTCAATCAGTCTAGAACAAACCCACATTACATATCTGATATTAAACACAGTTGGAAGGTCCAGAAATATTTTCACAAGAAAGAGTTATCCACTCCTCTACTTGTTTTGCAGAAGACCTATGCCACCAGACTCGAAATTCTAGACCTTAGAAAATCTAAAAACTATGCTGCCTTTCAGTCCGATTTAGTATAATACATAAAAATCATACATTTGCCAATGTCCTACCTTGTCAATTATACTTCAGCTTCAACCATAACAAACAAAAAAAAAAATGAGCCCACAACAATAGATAACAAACTACAAGGTTAATCACACCAAACTAGATTGCAGGAAATAGACTCAGCAAACAGAGTGGAATCAAATGTCTGGAGATATCTACCTGACTCTGTGGATTTTTTCCCCAAAACCCCAAAAACTTTAAACCTTAGACTGTCTACTATGACCTCACCCCTTTTCCTAAGAGGTCTGTAGGGGGGCATGCATAAGCGTGCCAGCGTGCTTACCTCCCTGTCCTATTGTTTCTTTTATTTCTTATATGTATCCATGTAATTCATAACTACATTTTACTCTATACCTATTATCTTTGTAAGCAATTGACCAAATAAAATAAATAAAATTAATATTGAACTTTTTTTCTCTCCCTCTTTGGATCTTTCTTTTGCCCTTCCTTTCTCTGCCTTCCCTCTCTCTTTCATCCATTTTCCAAACCATTCCCCCTTTTTATCATTCCCATTCTAGGGGCACAAAATTTTAATTCTAAATTATTTCCCCCTTGCTTAAATAATTGTTGTTCATTTATCTTCATGTTGTTGCTTCTTCTTTATAGAACTCCTCCTCCTCTGGTTTATTTTGTTCTTGTGTATGCTTGAGTCACCATTTCTAATTTCTGTATTACATATTGCACATTTCAAGTTTAATTTTTAATCATGTTCATTATATCTTGCAAAATCCCATCTTGTATCTTTTTAAGTGCCAGTCTTTATATCAACAAATAGTTCCCTCCTATTATATCTTCTCCTTTTTTTTTATTTTTCTTTCCTCTTCCTTAAGAGTTAAAATCCTCTTCTTGCAGATAGATAATATTCATCCAGAATCAGTATTTTATTTCAGCCATATTCTTTTGGATTCGTTTTTCAACAAATCCTACTTTGAGTCTTTGTTTGGATGGTTCTAAACAATAATAAAGTTCTTTTTATTTTCTTTTAGTTCCAAAATCCAACACTCTTGAGAAGGACCCAGACACTTTAAAATAGTACTGAAGTTTCCTGTACCATCATGGTGGCACTCTTGTCTTTTTACTTTAACTTTTTCTTTTTTGAATATAATACTTTTATTAATTCTCTTAATACCTTCCAATCATTAGCTATTATTTCTTTTTTTTTCAACACACTTAATTTCAGCATTTAATTATACCCTTTAAGTGCCCATAATTCAATAGTTATCCAGTTTAATTTCTAAACCTTTGTTGTGTTAAAGTATTTTCCTTTAAATTCTCTCCTCCAAATTAATCCAATACAGTAATCCAATCCAAGTTTTATAAGATCCAATTTCTTTCTCACTTTCTCTGGTCGCCACTTCCACACACTTTCTTCCAAGATAGCCCTTTAATTTGATACCAGGGTACCTCAAAAGTGATATCCTTTGCCTGGTTCACACTCTGCTCGCTACTTGTCTGCTCCAGCACAAAACTTAGTTTCCCGGAGTGTTCTTTGTCTTCGTGATGGCCATTTTAGGACCACCACTGCAGCTTGCCTTTGGGAGGGATTTTCCTGTCAGGAAGGGGAGTTGCAACTCCCCTCAACCTTCCAGGCTCCCCCTTCTTCACCACCCCACCAGGGTGATTCTGGTCTCAATTGGGACCCTCCAGCAAGTGAGCTCGGGCGAAACCGTGCACAATCGCGGATTCCACTCTGACTCTGACAAAAATCAAACCCAAGTCACCTTGCCTTCAGAAGTTGTTGGTGTTCCATCGCTGAAGGTTTTCAAGAAGAGACTGGACAACCACTTGTCTAGAGTGGTCTAGAGTAACAGATAACAGATAATCAGAGTTGGAAGGGAGAGGAGCATCCCGCCCCTCTTCAGAAAGCACACCTGGGGATGGAGACTAAGGAGACGCTCTAGGGAGCGGCGTTTGTCAGGAACAAACACTGAATTCATAGAGTGTTGAGTACTGATGTTTGAATTTTCCTGGATTCCTTGCAGTCTCTCTGGATTTCTGGATTACTTGCCTTGTTCCTTTGCTTCCTGGACACTTTGACTTGTCCTGCTGGCTTTCTTGCTTTGCAGCCTTGATGCTCACAGCATTGGGCTGGACTATGTGCAGCTGCTTGAGTGGTGTATATGTGTGTGTGTGTCATCACTTTGCTCTGGGACTTGCCAAAAATGTGGTGGGTGTCATGCCCGAAATTGACATATGTGTAGCCATTTTATTTAGCCTTATTATATATTTCTTTTCTTTATTTCTCTTTGTTGGATATGGGGGGAAAGTGTTTTGGGCTTGCCACATTCTTGAGGTGGGAGGAGTGGAGACCGAGTTGTTTAGGCTAGGTGGCTCTCTTTCCCGTGGGAACAAAAGCTGACCCTGCTGAGACCTGGAGGTGGAGATTGATGACACACCAGGCAGCGTTGATTTACTTCTATTGGGGAATGTTATTTACTGAGGCCGTTTCTAACTTCCAATATTATGTGGTGTAATTCCAGGTTGTGTCAGATCCAGAATTACAACAGACTTTGCCAATATGATGCTTTCCTAAATAAAATAAATTGTTTTGGAAGACAGACTTTGCTCTTTTCTTTTTAAATGGATTTCATCATTTGGAAACCTGACAGTGGGAGGATTTGAGAGAAATTTGGAGCAATAAAGGGGCAGTTTGAACTGCCAGCTGCCTTTTACCTCTGTGCTATACCCCGGCTCATCACAGACGGTTTCTCTTTGAAGGGTTTTTTTTTTTTTTCATTTTTCCAACTTTCAATTCCCATTTTAATTCATTTGCTCCCATTTTGAGAACAACTGGGAAGGTAAACCCGTCAGGACACTATAATTGTCATAAATATGAGCTAGTTGTCAATTGCCCAAATTGGCATCATGTGACTATGACAGTTGTAACTTCAAGGACCGGTCACGAGTCACTTTTCCCAAGCCCGTCATAACTTTGAACTGTGAGGTGAGAACCTTAGCCCTCTATCTGTGTCTATACTTCCTAGCTTGAACCTGGCTTTTATTGCTTCTTATATGATATGTATTAAAGCAGTAACTTGATAAAAGATGCAAACTAAGGGAAATTTGTAATCAGAAATTGTGTAAAGCTAACAGTTGTGGTTAGATAAGTTTTGGGGATATTTTTGACATAACTGTCTGGGACATTATGAGAATACGGAACCAAAAAGTGCCAAGTGACAGGAGGTCATAGTGAATGAGGAAGTTACTCTAGTAATCTTCCAGAGAAACAGAAGAGATGTAGGGAAAAGACTATATAAGAAGGGGTTTTATCTCAGATCAGGGCCACTGCCATGGCTATTTCTTGACAGACTCAGCCATGTCAGTGGACCTCATTGCAATGGGTTGCTTGTATTATCTTACTGAAATGTTGTTATGTTATGATGTCTTTTTATGTTCCAAATTGCTCATGAAATAAACCTCTGATTTCAAAGTAGGATTTATTGCTTGTGGTTTGTCTGTGTTCCTCTTTTACTGAATTTTTTTTTACGACAGAACCAATGGTGAATAAGTCGAGGGTTAACCTGCAAATCTTTCCAATTCATTCTTTGGCTTGCATTTTATCACTGTGACTCTTAAGTGGGCCAAGCTGCTAAAAGAGAAATAAACGATGTTGCTGGCAGGCTGTATTGCTAAGGTTGTTGTTCACCTGTGGCATTGTCCCACAACAACCCAGCCGTTTGGATAAGTGATACCCTCAATTACCGACCCATGAATGCCACATAGCCGGCGGGATTAGCAAATCGAAATTTGCTGTGAGCATTAAAAGTGAGTCAGTCTTGCAGAATCTGAGCAGTTAAATCCCGTTCATGAGCCATTGCTAAAAATTCTTGCAATTTTTCTTCTCCCAGCAAGGAGGAAAACAATGTCAGATCACTTCAAGCGCAAGGGGAAAGAAGGAGAACGGAAATATTGGTGAGTTTCTACCTATACAGGTTGTGGGAAGCCCATCCCAGAAGAATAAAATATTTGGGGAAATATTTTTAAAAAGGCAGAATATTATATTTCCCTAAGGGAGAAAAAGGAAAAACATGTCTTTTTTAAAAGGCAGAAAGCAACCCCCCAAATCATTCTTAATAGCCCATAACAAATGCCAGCACTTAAGGCGATAAAGAAGAATTGAAAGAGGAAGATAACTGTCTAAATGGCTCTATTCATAAGCAAAGGAAATACTCCAGGTGGAAACCAATTCAAGAAAGGATATTTTGAGACTCCTTGCAGCAAAGTTTGACAGCTAATGAAAGCAGAATGGTAGGATTAGAACAAGCAGCGCCTCACCCAAGATCCAAACACAGGAGGAAAGCCATTAAGCCACAATTGGAATTGCCCAACACCCTTTTAGAAACACAAGCCCCCTTCACTGCACAACCCTCCAGAACAGTTCAAACTTCAAAGTCACAGAAACCTATAAAGTATCCATCCACTCGTTCAACCATTTTGTTCAGCTGACCCAAAACTGCACGCTGTCTTTGTGTGTGGTTCTTTCCATCAATAAACTTTCTTTCCAAGAAGCCTCCAAACGAAATCCAATGAAGAGAAAAGTAAAGTCCTGCACTTAGGCAAGAAAAACCCAAAGGACACATATAGACTGGGTGAAACCAGGCTTAATAGCAGTAACTGGGAGAGGGATCTAAGAGTCTTAGTGGACAACCAGCTAAATACTGTGTTTCCCCGAAAATAAGACCCTGTCTTGTATTTTTTTTCCCTCCAAAAAAAGTCACCAGGGCTTATTTTCAGGGGGGAGTAATCCACTGACTAACCTCACTTGCACGTGTCACCCCTAGCCTCTTTTTCACTATCAGAGGCCTTCAGGAAAGCCTTGCCATCCTTGCTGGATGCAGAAGAAAAGGCCCGGCAAGGCAGGTGTCGAGGTACACGAGGCCTGGCTACAACTGTCCACAGTCTCACAGTCTCCTGGTGATTGGCCCAAGGTCATCCAGCTGGCTCTCATTCCTAAGGCAAGACTAGAACTCACTGTCTCCCAATGATTGGCCCAAAGTCACCTTGCTAGCTTTATATATATACATATATGCTGTTTAGCTTCCTTCGGGTATTATCCCACGTCATTGTAGTTCTGTTAAAGTTGTAGCT
>BHFT01045427.1:0-18404 GCA_004320025.1 Laticauda laticaudata | reverse complement strand
ATAAATATATGGAATATGTTTATCAAATATATTGAAATACTTTGAGGATTGGAATGCTGATTTTCCTTTTTATTTTTATTTTGGTTTAAATATGAATGGAATAATTAATAGAATATGTGTAATAAATATATTGAAATAAATGAAATGAGATAGGAGGAGAGCTGAAATGAAATTGGCATTAGGGTTTAGGATTAAATGAGTAGATAAATATCCTTTTTCTTCTCTGAAATAGTAGATAAATTTTACAAAATTAAGAAGGGGGAAACCATGTAGATTCTGATTTATATATGTTATGGAGTTTTAAAGGGGATTAATAATTTTAAAGTTGTAGGTAATAAAATGATAAATATTTGATGTGATTTAAAAAGGGAAATAATGAATATGTAACTTTGAGGTGGCGCACTTAAACTGATATTAAAGGGGGGGAAAACAATTTATAGAAGTGTTACTAATTAGAACTTAAGAGGATTATACAAATGTGACAAAAGTATTACAGTACATTAACTATGAAGTTAATATATGTGAAATAAATTATGAGATAAGCACTTGGAATAATATAACAAAATAGAAAATGCATATAAATATTGTTAAGACTAGAAATTAAATATAAAAATTGAATATGTAACTATGGTCATATTTGTATGTATATGTGGAACCTGTAATCATACTGTTCACTAAAAAGAGATGTTCAAATGTCGAAAACTGAATAAAACTTCTCTTTTTAAAAAAACAGCACCATGGGAGACAGAATAGAAATGTAGGTGCAAAAAGGCAAGAAATTGGTAAAAGAACACCTATCTACTTTAGACAAATTCAAATCACCAGGACCAGATGGGTTTACATTCCAGGGTTCTGAAGGAGCTGGCAGGTGAGAGGTCCTGAGCGTGGGGAAACTGCTAGAGGACTAGAAAAGAGCTGATGTGAATCCAGCCTTCGAGAAGGAGAAAATAAGTGGATACAGGAAACTACAGTCCAATCAGCTTGACATCAATACCTGGAAAAATCCTGGAAAAGATAATCAATCAGTGGATTTGTGAACACTTAGAAATGAACAAGCTGATTACTAGAAGCCAGCATAGGGTTATTAAAAACAGATCATGCCTGAGAAATTGACTGCCTTCTTTGATAAAGTGACTGAATGAGTGTGCAAGGAAATACTGTAGGTATAATTTACTTGGATTTTAGAATCACATTTCACAAAGTATACAATTTTGAGGAGATATGGGGATAGAAGGGAAACTAATGAAATTTAAGCCCCTGTCACACTGCCACCAAACGGCATGCCAAAGAGATGTAAACCACAAAAAAGCTTGCCATCCGTTTGAGTTAACACGATGTACTCACTGCCTCCGTTTTTTGCTTCCTCTCCTACCGTCCAGCATCCGTTTATTGACGTTTCATCCGCTTCAGAAACTTTTGAGCTGCCCATCAAAACTTTTGCACGGGAGATGTATCCAATTCGTCCCGTATGCAATTAGCTAGAATCGCAGTGCTATCTTAGCTCCGTTATCGTCAGTGCGTGGCGTAGCATATCTCCAGCGCATGCCTGCGTGTGATTGGCCATCTTACGAGCCGTGGATCCGTTGCCGATCCGCGCAACTCGCATCCCGCTCGGACACAGGAGAGAAGCGGAAAACAAGATGCAGTAACGGATGCCTAGCGGATGCAGCATGGAAACAAAGCGTTTAAAAACGGAAAAAAAAACGTTCGCAGAGGGGACCTATCTTGGATATTAAGATGTCTAATCAGGAGGCCTAGAAGGGATGCCTAGAGGTATTGTCCTAGAGGATGCAATAGAGACACCTATACTGGCCTATAAAAAGGGGGGCAACACATCTGGATCCACTTTTAGAACAGCAGCCCTGCTGTTGGCAGACTCCTGCCAGCCTTCATCTGCCTCTTCCGCCTGCCACAGGCAGTCCAGTCAATGTCCACCGTGGAATCGTAACACATGTCCTTTTGGCAGCCACCCATCCTTCTTCCAACAGTGAAGAAGCCATACTTACAGCGCCTCTGCGTGGAACTCTACTACGGGAAAAAAAGGCGGCAGCCAGAAGCGTGCTGGGTACGAAGATTGTGTTGCCAGAAGAGCAGAGGACGCGAGCTGTACAACAAGCCTGATGGTGGGAGCTCAGTGAGCGAAGACACTCGGGGGCATTCCCAGAACTATCATTGAGGATGCTCCAGCATGTATTGACGAACTTGTGCAGCGGCTGACACCAGGTTGATCAAGGCAAACACCAACTCCGGGCCCAGCCTGGGAACCTGGGCTCAAGGTGGCACTCACCTCTGCCGCCACCTGGCCTCAGGACCACCTACACGGGGCATGCAGTACAGCGGAGGGTGCCACAAACACCATCAGCAATTGTGGTCAGAGAGAAGTGGTGCTATGGCCATCATCGAAGAATACAAGGAGGAGCTCCGTGCCAGTGCCCTCACTGAAGAAGGATGGGAAGAAAGTTGCAAGAGCAGTGGTATCAGAGGTGGAAACTTCCCACACACACCGTTGGAGCCATAGATGGCAAGCATGTGGCCTGCAAAGCGCCAGCCAAGTCAAGGGTCCACTAATTTAACGCAGGGCTTCTTTCAGGCATTCATCCGTCTTCGCCAATGTGGTTTGCTGACTACAAGTTCTAACGTACAGTCGATGCTTCAGGAACGCGCTCATCTTCAGATGCCGCAGGTATACAATGCCAGTCACCACTCAAGGAGGAGCTGGAACGCAACCTTCATCGTGGGCTTCCCGATCCCTGCCCAACGACACACAAGCATGGCTGCCTCTATTCAATCAGGGGGATGATGCCTTCTCCCTCACAACCTACCTCATGAAGCCCTACACTTCCAGACTCCTCACGCGGTGAAGAGAGGTCTGTCCGCTCCAGCCTGTCTAGGGCAAGGCGGGTGGTGGAGAATGCCTTTTGGCATCCTGGCCAGACAGGTTCCAGGTAACTTCTTCACCACCCATGCAGCATCGCAACCAGAGACCATTGAGGAGGATCATGGAAGCGTTGCTGGCATCCCTGCACAATCTCATGGCACATCCCGCGTACCCGGTCTCTTGCAGAACAGGCTCGTGGACCTCTCAACCAAGGGCAATGGGGACATGGAGCCTGGGAATGGAGGCAAGGGCGAAACCTGATAGACCTCAAGGATGTGCAAGGCCCCAACAGAGCCTCACGGTGAAGGAAAAGCAGCATCAACCATGCTGAGACACTCGGTGCAACTCCCCAGCTGGAGCAGTGGAGTGGCAAGACAGGATGGTAGATGCTGTAATTGGATGCTTCTTCCTTGGTGCCGTCTCATCCCGAAGCTGATGAAGCGTGCAATTGTGATGAGATTGTGCCATGCATGTTGATGGCCGCGACAATGAAACCAGGGCATTTAATAAAGGAGTGGATTTTATGTTGAGCATGTGTGGCATTGATTGATTAATTATTGTTATTGATAATAAAGGACCATAGGTGTGGGCACCTGGGAGGGTGGACCATACAGTCCCACTATGCTGCACTGGAGGTTTATCATATCCACAGCTAGTTACCCCATCCCAAAGGTATCCCTGCCCGATCCCACTGCTATTCTTAACCCATCCCACAAGCATGCAGAAGGCTTTAAACCATTTCTAAAAGTTCAAACCAAGACTTTATTAAAAAAAAGAACGAAGCAAGTGTATTGATCAAAAATAGACTTTACTAACAAGAAGACTATGACTAAACAAAAATGAGTCTCTGCAGTCCTCCTTGGTCGTCAGTCTCAGGGGTGAAGGGTGCAGTGGCTGTGGAGGTGGCTGGTGCTGGAGTGCTTGTATCAGCTCCTCCAGAAGCAGAAGCAGCAGAAGCCCCAGGCCCCAGAAGAAGCAAAGCCCGTACTGCAGGAGAAGCCCCAGCAGAACCAAGAGTGAGGGCCAGGGCGGGATGGTAAGCCCTGTCCCTCTTACAAGGAGGCTGGGCAGTCAGATGGCTGCAGGCTTGCTGTGCTTCAGCATGGTTGTGGGGTTGCTGGCTGGGCAGGGAGGCTGGCAGTAAACCAAGGCTGGCAGGAAGGTGCAGGGTGGCAGTCCCAAGGCTGGCAGGCAGGCAGTCACCAAGGCTGGCAGGAAGGCTGGCAGGCAGGCTGGCAGGCAGGCAGGCACCAAGGCTGGCAGGAAGGCTGCAGGAAGGCTGGCAGGAAGGCGGTGGGCAGGTAAGCTTGGCAGGCACGCAGGCACAAGGCTGGCAGGCCAGGCATGAACCAAGGCTGGGCAGGCAGGCAGGCAGGCAATTCAAGGCTGCAGGCAGCAAGACAGCAAGGGCTGGCAGGGAGGCATGGCAGCAAGGCTGTCAGGCAGGCAGACAGAAGGCTTGCAGGAGGCTGGCAGGGAGGCTTGGAGGGAGGCTGCAGCAAGGCTGGCAGCAAGGCTGCAGGGCAGAACATAGCAGGCAGAACAGGCAAGGCAGTCGATGTGTTCTGAAAGCAGGTCTTTCCGCTGAATGGTGACCTCTTCCGAGCTTTGCTTCCCGTTATATTCCGCTAGGCTTCCGCTGGTGCATCTGATGTGCACAGGCGGAAAGCGGTTTAGGGGTTAGGGTTAGGGTTAGGGTTAGGGGTTAGGGCTTCATCCGCTGTGCATCCTCTCTGGATTCCGCTCTTTCCGTTCCGCGGTCCGCTTTGCTGAGGTCCCCTGAAGCCCTAGCGGATGTGCCATGCGCTCCCAACCGCTTTCCATCTGCTGGGCTTGTCCGTTCTGCATCTGCTTTCCATCCGCCCTTGCATCCTCCCCCCGTCCGTGTTTATGCCGCTCCGTCTATGCAAATTTTTATTGCCCCTTCTGAGAGCGATAACAACAGATGGAACATTTTGCTCATCCATTGTGTCCGTTTTGCATCCGTTGGGCAGTGTGACAGGGCCTTTACAGACAGCATCAAATTGGGAGGATACTTTGGGAAATAGTCTCAAGATTCATAAGGACTTAGTACTGCTCTATGTTGCACTTGTGAGGCCACACTTGAAATGCATAAAGTTCTGGTTGTCATGATACAACAAAGATTCTGAGACCCTGGAATGTGTGGCAGACAAAAGAAATGATGATGATAGCAGATCTGAAATTTATACTGTATGATGAATGGTTCATGGAACTAGATATGTCTCCTCTAAATGGATTAGGATGATAGCTGCCTTCCAGGACTAGACTAGACTAGACTAGAGTTGGAAGGCACCTTGTAGGTCATCAGGTCCAACCCTGTTCAAGCAGGAGACCCTGCACCATTTCTGACAGATGGCAGTCCTGTCTCTTCTTGAAAGGTTCCAGTGATGAAGCTCCCACAACTTTTGAGGGCAAACTGTTCCATTGATTGTTCTCACTGTCAGAAAATTTCTCCTTATTTCTAGGTGGAATCTCTCCATCAATTCCCACCCATTATTCTTTGTTTGACCTTCAGGTGCTTTGGAAAATAGGTTGACCACCTCCTCTCTGTAATGCCCCTCAAATATTGGAACACTGCTATCATGTCTCCCCTGGTCCTTCTCTTCATTAGACTAGCCATGCCCAGTTCCTGTAACTGTTCTTCATATGNCTCTTTTTCTTTTTCTAAAGTCTCAACATCTTTTTTGTAGTGTGGTGACCAAAACTGGATGCAGTATTCTAGGTGTGGTCTTATTAAGGCTTTATAGAGTGGTATTAGTACCTCACTTGATTTTGATTGAATCCCTCATTGAAAAATAAGACTATTTTTCTCTACATTGAATTTCATTTTGTTAGATAGAGGCCAGTGTTCAAGTCTGTCAAGATTCCATCTGGATCTTGACTCTATCATCTAGGACATTGGCTATTTCTGCCAGCTTACTATCATCTGCAAATTTGATAAGTTCCTCTTGTATTTCCTTATCTAAGTCATTTATGAAGATGTTGAAGAATAGTAGGCCTAAGATGGAACCTTGTGGTACCCCACTGCTTACTTCCCCCCATGTAGATGTAGTACCATTAAGGACTACTTAAGAGACTGTCACAGAGTAAAAAAGGTTGACTTATTCTCCATAGCACCTAAAGATAGGACAAGAAGCAATGAGTGGAAGCTTATTAAAGAGAGATCCAATCTAGGAGAAATATCTAGACAGTGAGAACAATTAATCAGTGGCACAGATTGCCTGTGAGAGTAATGGGTGCTCAATCGCTGGAGGTTTTCAGGAAAAAATTGGACAATCATTTGTCCAGGATGGAGTAAGATCTCCTGCCTTGGGGCTTGGACTTGAAGAACTCTAAAGTCGCTTCTAGCCCTATGATTCTATGGTTCTATATCAGCTGTTCCTTATTCAAATGAATGACATTTAAACTGGTGTATGAATTATGATTGGTTTTGAAAGAGGTCGGTGAGTTGGAAAACAGGAAGTAAGGGAATAGAACAATTTGGAAATGACATGAGTTTCTGAAAAGGAGTTCTGCAAAATACGATATTTTGTTATGGGACCATTTGTCTGCCTTACTTTATGCTTGTAAGACTCAGAAAAATGGTAAAGTGGCAGTATTTTTCCTAATTAAATGCAGCATTTCCAGAAATAGCAATAATGGGAAAGTAACTTCTTTTAAAATTCATTTATTATCTGGATAATCTTCTACCTGTTTTGGATGAGTTTACACTTCCTTTAAAGGAGTTTGGGGGTCTCATTGCTTCAGTAGTAATAATAGCTACTGTGATCTTCCTGTCTGATTGCAGATCCTGGAGTTCACAATACCACTAGCAACTTGTTAAATTCCCCCACCCCTCCAATCATGGGAACTGGGAGCATTATGGGCATTGACAATAGATTACAATCAGGGGTGGGATTCAAATTTTTTAACAACCGGTTCTGTCAGTGTGGCTTAGGTGGTGGACATGGCTTGGTGGTCATATGACTAGGTGGACATGGCTTAGTGGTCATGTTATTGGCTGGGTGTGGCCAACTCAATATCACTCACATCGAGGCACACATCTCCTCGCCTGGCCTCTCATGACTGTGGGGATGCTGCAATAAGTCATAAGTGTGAAAAATTTCACTTTTTTCAGTGCCATTGTAACTTTGAATGGTCACTCCACACAAGCAAAGTACCAGCAAAGGAGGGGGGGAAAACTCCAGAGACATTCCTGAGACAGGAAGTCCAGTTCTGCCAAGAATGTAAAAAGGGTTAACGGAGAGGTAGTTTCTGTAAGCAACACCAGAATGCTTCCTTCCTGCCTTTCTTACAGGATTATTTCTTCTAACAATTGGTTCTCTGAACTGCTTAGAATGTTAACAACCAGTTCTAGCAAATAGGTGCGAACTGGTAGAATCCCACCCCAATTACAATATATTAAAACTCCTAAATTACAGTTAGGTAATAGTACTACTTCATCATATGAAGCAAGGCAAATGGTAATCTCACCTATAGTCAACAATGCCTAAGATGGAACAGGAATCGGTGCTGTCAGCAGTTGGGTTTTTTTTATGCTGCTTTTTAGAATCTGGGAGAGAAGCTTGGCATCAATGACAGTTTTATGCATTTGTGCTGTCCCAGCCAATCTATGGGAATTGGATAGTTACTTAGGAATTATGAGCTGTTCCCTTAAGGGAATGCATCATGGTAAATGTAGTTAAATGTATCTTGGAAAATGTAGTTCATGTCATGTGGCCACATCTGTAATCCTGATTGGTCACTAATTTGACCCTTGATGGGTTTGGGGGAGTTTTCCTCACTTTTGCCTGAACTCCCTAACTCATTGCAGCTGCTTTCTATCACTATGAGATGGGTTAGGAGATAACCATCTTTTACTACAAGGCAGATATGCAAAGGATTGGTAGCTTGGCATCAAAGACAGTTTTATGCATTAGCAGAACTGACTGTCCCAGTCAGGCAATTATAGTTGAAAGATGGAATGCATATTAATACATATGTATCAAGTTAATACTATGGATTTTGTTATATTTAAACAATTCATTTGGTTCCTTCTATAGGCCACAGTAGATATCATGCTAATAAGTTTGTATATTAAATAAGCTAAACTGAGAAATGGAGTTCAATACTTAAGTATTGCATGTTTAGAGAACACAGTGGCTCAGATGCTGAGCTTGCCAATCAGAAAGGTTGACAGTTCAGCAGTTCAAATCCCTAGCACCACATAACAGAGTGAGCTCCCTGTACTTGTCACAGCTTCTGCCAACCTAGCAGTTCAAAAGCATGTAAAAATGCAAGTAGAAAAATAGGGGCCACTTTGGTGGGAAGGTAACAGTGTTCCATGTGCCTTCAGAATTTAGTCATGCCAGCCACATGACCACAGAGAAGTCTTTGGACAGCACTGGCTCTTTGGCTTTGTAACAGAGATGAGTACCACCCCCCAAATCTGGAAACAACTAGCGCTTATGTGCGAGGGGAACTTTTACCTTTTTATTGCAAGTTTATATTATAACATTTAAATTATAAACACATTTATTGCAAAAGATATTCGTTTCTGTGTAGATCAGTATTAATGGAAGTTGCATCCAATAATTCACTATGTGGTGCTATCACACAATGCAGAATAACAGATTAGGAAGTACCTGTACTCTTAGGGAAATGTAGCCAAGTGGCAAAAGGAGTGGCATAAGACAACAGCAACAAACAGACAGCTGAACTTACTGTTGTTTCAAAAAAGCTACACTGATGAGAGGAGGAAAATCCTATTATAAAATGTAAAACTGGACAGATAAAATGTCAAAAGGACAACCTAGAAACCTTTTCTTTCAACATCTGCTCTGAGATGAGCCTGAAATAATGGAAAAATATCTCAACAGCAGGCAAGTTTTAGCATTTTTTTCTTTATCTTTGCATGTATTCAACCATATGTGAATTCATAATATATTCAATACCTGAGGAAACAAAAATTTGATTCTTAGGAAGACCAGACTTGAAATATTGCATCCAGTTTTGGGCACCAGAATATTAAAAAAAAGCTGAGATTCTGGAAAGAGTGCAGAAAAAGCAGCAAAAATTATTAGGGGACTGGAGCTTAACACATATGAAGAACAGTTGCAGGAATTGGGTCTGTCTAGTCTACTGAAAAGAAGGACTAGAGGAGACATGATAGCAGTGTTTCAATATTTGAGAGACTGACATAAAGAAGGTGAGGGATCAGCTGGTTTTCCAAAGAACCAGAAGGCAAGACAAGAAACAATGGATGGAAAGTAATCAAGGAGAGAAGCAACCTAAAACTAAGGAGAAAATTCCTAATGGTGAGGATAATTAATCAGTGGAATGGCTTACCTTCAGAAGTTGTGGGTACTCCATCACAAGAGGCTTTTAAGAAGAGCCAGAAAGATGGATTTATGTTTTTATGTTTTGTTCATATGTTTGTTGTAAAAAATAAAAACTTTGTTTTTTTCAAAAAAGAAAAAATCTTTGTTGCTAAAGTGAAAGTTGGCGACAGAGACATCAAAACCAATGCTCACATTACATATTCTTTTGGCCAAATATCAGAAAGAGTACTCAGATCATTTCAGTTACATGGAAATATGGAGAACTTATTCTTGCAGGAAAATTTGATATGAAAAATACACTAATTACAAACTGAACATCAAATCCATAGTTGGAGGAAGACTCTGCATATTGTAAGGTGCTTATGAATATTGAAAATGAGAATAATTCCCCACAAGTAATCATATCATCTTTGACCAACCTTTTAAGCCCATGTCACACTGCACCAATGGATGGAAAGAGGATGTAAAAGAGAGAAACACTTGCCATCCATTGGTTAACGCGATTCATTCGTTCTGTACTCACTGCCTCCGTTTTTCATCCTCTCTATCTGTCCAGCATCCGTCGACTGAGGTTCCATACCGCCTCAAAACGTTTTGAGCTGCCTCAAAACACTTTTCAGTGGAAAAATGTACTACCAACGCGTCCGTTCCTGTATCACCTCAATGCATAACGGGGACAGCCGTTCTACATCTGTCAGTCCAATCCGTTATGATCCGCTCAACCAATATCTCACACTGAGGCATACCGCTGCAACATCCGCGCAAACTCAAATCTGCTCCCAAAGTCAAATGGTCCAAAGCAAAGATAAAGTCAAACACGGTAGCCACACACAGTCTCTGGCACCGTCTTCCTCAGTCAGTCTGAGGCACTTCCCAATCGTCTCAGGGGTGGAAGGGTCCAGAGTGCTGTGCAGGTGGCTGCTGCTGCGAGTGCTTGTCTGAGGCGATTCGGAGTGCCTGCCTCCAGAGAGGACAACAGCGGAGATGCGCGTGATAGGAGGACACTCTCAGACAGCTGGCCTCAGCCCTGAATGTTGAAGCGCCCTTCTCCAATCGATCATTGGCCGGTGTCAGCCCCATAATACCGATGACAGACCATTCTGAGGCCGAGGGCCTTGGCTGTGGGGTGAGAACGGAAGGAGCAGTGTAGTGGGGCTGTCTGGTCTGCCAGCCTGTGCAGTGCAAGGCACACCTGGCAGTCGATTCCCTACAATCACTCAGGTGGCCCGACTTGGTGGCATGCCAGCGTGCATCTGTGGCTGAGCTGGGCATTGGTGGCATGAGGCTGGCTATCGCACCCTCACAATAACCGGTCGGCACCCGGACAACCACACCCATCCGAACCCCCACCTCCCTTACATATCTAACACATCACACCTCCACTACGCACTACCCAACACCAAACACAGCACCTCCACGGACGGCCGTTAGACCAGCAACCAAGACAGCAGCACCGACACTTCGAACCTAACAATACGATAACTGTTGCCCGCATGGACTCTTGTCTGCCCTGGCACTGGGACACGGGCCTGCTGCCTTGTGTGTGACCTCCTCGGCTAGCCTGTAGCCCTTGGTACCGGTGAGGCGCATTGAAACGCCCTTGTGGAGAGCGTGCCAGTGACATCACTGGAAGGTGCGCCAGGAGCAAGGCCTGGACTGCCCACCTGAGTGGGAAGCAGATCTATATTCCTTGGTCTGCGAGCGGTTCGTAGCCAAGCAGATCCAGCGTGATACCCTCAATACCTTCACCACCTCAGGTACTGGCACCTGGTTACCGACAATGTTCCATATGAGCAGCGTTTCTGGCATGACGTTAGGTGATGTCCAAGGGCTTGTCGTGTCTGGAGAGGAAGGAGGTCGGTGATTGTACCAGCCTGCAGAGAGGACGATCGTACCATGCGCTCCCTGATGGGTGTCCCTGATCTCCCAGCACGGACCAGTGTGGCTGTACATGCCTCTGGGATCTGCCTCTCTGCCTTTTCTTGGAGGTCGAGAGCTGGGGGTGATTTCGCGTTGGGCCTGTGAGTGGTAGGTTTAGTGCCCGTCTCCTTGCTCCCTCCACTGCTCGGGGCGATATCCTCCGATTGCGCCTCCCCAGGGGGAGTGCAGTTCTGTCGGGCTGATCTCCGTTCGTGGGCTCTCCACAGATACATCTGGTCTGGATACAGTAGCTGACCTTGGCCAGAAGAGACTGGCCTCTCAGGCAGGCTTGCGCCTGAGAGGAGGGTTGGTTTGACGAGGGCGCTTGCTCCCTAACACAGGTGGCAGATCTCACCCTCCAAGCAAGCTGCAACTTGGCATCAACGTACCGGTCTCTGTGTCTGTAGCATTGACCCGGTCGGGTCTTGGCCAGATTTCTTGATGAGTAGCCAGCCTTCCCGGCGTAATCCAGGTGTTTGCATGTGCTTTCCACCAAGCGAGGGCCACCTCCGAAGTGATAGCCCAAGGCTCTTGCCTTCTCTTTCTCCAAGCAAGCCTTGGCTTCCTCCTTGGTGTCTCGATTAGGCCTGTGTTCCCTATTCACTGACCAACAGATATTCATTCTCCTCAGCCACTCCAGCAACTTCTCCTTCCTCATGTTTCCTCTTCAACTATGTGCTATTCTGACTTCTTCTTCCCGTTCATGCGTTCCTGCCTCTTCCTTTCCCTTTGGCTAGGCGCCTATCTGGGGGCCCTCATCAGAGGGCTATCCAAGGGCTTGTAGGGGCTGCTCCTCCACCCACCCACACTACCACCACAGGCCCAGAGCAATAATCGAACAAGTAGCAGCAAAAGCGGACCAGCAGGGACAGCAAGCAACCTTAGCAGCACCAGCAAGGACCAGGGGCAGGGACACAGGAGCCCCAGCAGGACCGAGTAGGACCGGGAGCAGCACCAGCAGAGTAAGCACTCAGCCAGGACCAGCAGCGGCAGGCACAGCGCCAGTGAGAGTAAGCGCCCAGCAGAGCAATCAGAGAGACCCCAGCCCCAGGAGCAGTGCCAGCAGTAAGACGCCAGCAAGCATGAAGCACCACCATCCACGAAGCTGCCATCAGCCAGAAAGCACCCACCACACAGACCCCGAAAAGCAGCCATCAGTCAGGACAGTAAGCATCCAGGCGCAGACATCCACCACCAACCAGAAGGCAGCCATCAGCAGAAGATGCCAACCCACCCAAGAGAGGTGCAGCCCGCCGGCAGCAGAACCCCCACGCAGAAGCAGAGTCCAGGCGTCCAGGGGGTGTGGGAGGTGCGCCCCCTGTGTCCCCTCCTTGCCCAGGGTATGCACACGCCAGCATGGATTGCAGCAGGCTTCCTTCTTTTCTTCCCCGATTCGATGTGCGGTCATATGGGTGGCCTGGCTGGCTGGCTAGGCAACTGTGCTCTGAAGCAGAGGTCTTCTTACTCTGAATAGGTGAACCTGTTTGCGAGCTGCTTCCCTCTTATTCATCCGCGGGCTGACGAATTGATTCCTCCCAACATGCGCAGAGTGACACTAGGATCGCTAGGCTTCCGCTAGGCTTCCCGCTCTGCAATCCGCTGCATCCGCTCTGCATCCGCTCTTGCAATTCTGCTCTTTCTGTTCCACGTATCCGCTTGCTGGGCTTCCCTGGAAGCCTTTGGGACTTGGGTTAGCCATCCGACTCCCATTCCACTTTCCATCCGCTTTGGCTTCTGGCAGGGAGCATCCACCTAGGTCCTCCCCCCGTCCGTTTCCTTTCTGTTGATTGTCGCTCTGAGTTACTTGTAAATCGCGCAGGAACTTCGCACTTTTGAAAGCGGATAACAATGGATGGAACATTTTGCTCATCCGCTGTGTCCTTTTTACAAACGTTTTGCATCCCTCGGCCAGTGTGACAGGGCCTTTACCAGAAGACTCTCCTAAATGGTGACTTTCTTGAGTGTCACAGATAGAGACTCTGGCGACAATGGCTTAACTTCCTGCAACCTACCTTTTCAGCTGAAACCCACCAACCCAATTTGTGACACAATAGCTATTGGACAGAGAACAAATGTTACAATATAACATGACAGCTACTGACCAAAATTCTCCCAGACTCACTTCAATTACAATATTTAATTTTCGAATTTCAGTGACAACCCTCCAATGTTTGAAAGAGCTTTGTATGATTCACTTATGAGCAAACAATATTCAAGGTCAGTTCATTGGATCAGTCCATGCTGTGAATGTGAACACAGAACAAAATTCCAAAATTTATGTATTTGCTTTTGCCTAGGAAGATCAAGGATGGTTCTGTATCATCTTAAATCATCTTAAATCTCCATCAGCTGTATGGGAACTTGTATGGCATTCAATCTATAGATTATGAGGGTATGTAAGATTTCCAGATGATGGTGAAGGCTGTAGACAAGTGTTCTGACCCAGGTTTCCTGAGACAGTGACAATAACATGCTGTTCCCCAAAACCTTGTTTTTATTTCAATGGTTTTTATTATACACAGCCCGTAATGATTCCCAAACAGTTTATGAATAGTCCAACAGAAATCTGCCATAGTCTTTCAGAATAAGGCTAAGCACCCACCTTTATCTCCCTTGAAATGCTGCCAACAACTAAATTGCCAATTAGCTGTACAAGGCCAAACGGGACACAAAGTCAACACGGAGCTGCAGATTTTAAACAATCAGAATGAACAAAGTTGCATCCTGCAAAAACTCATATCCCTTTGCTCCTCTTTTATGTCTTATGGGAGGGGCCAATCATCTCCAAGCCTTACTTCCGAGTTGCCCCATTTGTCTTAACTGTTCTTGCCTTCTGGCAGCTCTGCGCAAGCACTCACTGAAAACAGACTCCCCCTGTTCCTCTGCCTCGCTGATGTCAGACCTGGAGGCTCCGGAGTCACCACATAACTCTCAGATGGGCTAGGCCCCATCTCTGTGTCGGATGCAGATTCCTCGTCTGAGCCCTCCCCAGACTCTAGGACTGGTCCATGTTCCTCCCCAGTGTTTGCCTCTGATCCCTGCTCCATAGGCCACTGGCGGGCCACAACAACAAGGGCTCGCCTCCACTGAGCTCAGAAACAATGGTCTTATCACAGATAAAAATGACAATGTCCACTTCATCCTCTGCCTCCTTTAGAAGAGCACTTCTCCATCAAATGATCTGGTTCCCAGGGGAGCAGAGTATTCTGACCCATCTTTAGCAGAACCAAGAAAAAGACTCCTTGTCCCAAAAAACCTGTCTTTATTTAGTTACTGTGAATTCATGGTATTCACACAGAGAAAAGTCATGGCACTAATCCTTCTAAGAGTTAATTGCAAGAACAGACCTTATCAGTCTTTGGATAATCACCAGGCCAAGAGCTTCTAGTTGCAAAGTTGTAAATTAATTCCTGGCAAGCAGTCTCCATGAGGATAAGCAAATCTTCCAAAAGATAAGCATATTCCAAAAGAAATATGAACTATTGTCTCCTGCAACCACCACTCCCCATTTGCTTCTATTTATTCCCCAGGGAGTGGCCATTCAGCATCCACATGTACCTTTCTTCCCAAGTCAGTCCCTGTTCCTCAGTTGTTCTCCTCTCCTGACAGCTCTGTGCATATGAGCATCTGGAGCAGGCTCCAGCTGTTTTTCTTCCCCACTTATCTCCAACTCTGAAGGCAGCTGGGCAATATCAGATAGCCCTGGCTGTATCTCTGCGTCCAATGCAGAGCATCCATTAGAGCCTTGTCCAGGCTCCTGGACTGGCCCAAATTCCACCCCAACTACCTCATTCATCTGCCACCAGCTCTGCTGGCGGCTGGCAGGCCACAACACAGAGGCAGGCTACCAGTCACCAAAGGGGTGGCAATGGACAGAGATTTAGGGTAGAATTCTTGGCTTTCCTATCAGTTGCTGAAAGCCACAGATCCAAGTCTCTTCGCTTTGGAACTCAGAATAGGGAGGGGAAAACCATGAGGCCGGTGAACTTCCAAGGCAGTTTCAAACACACTCTTATTGTGGTAGTTAGGGATAATGGGCATCCTCCTCAGTCTGCCTCTGTAATCTTAAGAATTCTAATGGATGGTTTCTCTGATCCTCATATGAAGATTATGGATAATCCTAAGGGTAAAGTCCTGAAGGAGATCATACCCTAACACTGTATTTGATATCTGCTTGGTCGCCATGTCATCCATTTTTTGGCTTTCTGTCACAATGTTTATTGCAATCTAATATCAGAAATGGCAGAAATTCATGGGCAGCACTAGTTCTGTATCTAATGCAATATTGGAACACAATTTGCAAGAAAATGGTGGTGATCCTTGTTCTGATACAATTATGAGGTAGGTTTCACTGGTTGATTTTTGACTAGTAAGTTCCAATTCTTCAGGCCTCTTGTTTCCTGGGTTTTTTCCCCTTCTTTTTTTAATGGATTCTGTTTGCAGCCAAATTCATACAAGAAATTCACTAGATTCCCATAAAACCAAAATTCATATTAAGGAAGATAAACTGATGTCCAAAGTTGGAATAGTATGAAAATATTTCAAACAGTTTACATTTTAATTTATAATATTTTATTATTTGAATATGTTGTCAACTGTAGAACTGTTTTCTTGTGATTAATTTTTACAGATTTATCTGTGAGAAGATTGTTTTGTCTGGCATACATTTCTTTTTCTTTTGTTTTTCTTTCTTATTGTTTCTCTGTATTTCGCTTTTGTAATCTTCATTCCTGTTCGTTTTGAGGAAGTCACAATAATATTTCATGTGATTCTTTGAGTTTTCAAAGTATTGAAAGAAAAGTAACAACAGACAGGGAGCATAGGGGCCTTGAATACAGTAGCTCTTACTTCAGAAAGAACCTCTTCCTATGTTAGGCTAGAACTAATACTATTTTGATCACATTCATATTTTTTAAAATTAAAACTCCAATAATTTCAAAATAAGGATTGCCTACAGTTACATATCCTGTGGACTTTATACATATTATTCTATGACTGAAATTAGTTAAATCTAAATGGAGATGATTAACCTAGATCCTTTCCTCTTATTGTTCTGTTCCAATATAATTTAAACAATTTATTTCTGGGTACCCTCAAGGAAAATTATATTGCAACGCTAGAGTTGTATCCCTCTCTCTCAATGTGCTGCTGAACAATACTATTATTGTTTGGGGATGAGGTAACTCACCAACCTTAAGAGCCAACATTTCCTGTGGAATCTTCATATTTTGAATAGGTAGAGAGCCTTCAAAACTATGATTTACTGCTTTTAATTTAGAACAGACTCATGAAATAATAATCAGTCCTACAGAAGGATTCTTCAGACAGCCACACGGTGGCAGAATAGGCAAACATATGACTGGAGACTCCGAAATTTTGTGTGAGCTGAAATGAACAAAAAGCTATGACTAGGGTTGTGCAAGAAAACCAAAAGATTTTAACCAATGTAAAGATGAAAGCTGTGAGGTAAAGCAGCAGGAAATGGGCTCTTTGTGAGAAACAATAACTGGCGTAAGGAGAATTTATTTCCTGGTTCAAGAATTAAGGAGACATTCCTGATCAGTGGAAACAACTGCATTGGAGTAAACAAGGTATGTATCTTTTTTTGGTTGCTTTGTCCTTTCCTGGAGCATTAATGTATTTAATTATTTAATTCTACACCTTTTGAAGTAAACCAAAAGTGGTTTCTAAAGTGGCTAGATGTGCTGAAGGATTTTGAAACTGGGAAGTACAGGAATCTCATTGATCGCAGAGCCGCATCTCATTTCTGGAAAGCACCTAAACAGTATTTCTCCCTTGATATTCCCTACTGGGGATATATTGATAACTGTAAAGTAGACGGGACGTTTCTGTGTCGCCAGACATGTTTGCATACTTACATCTCAAATTGTGCTTTGAGACAACCCTTTGGAATCATACATATTGAAAGTAGTAATAGAGACATAAATGACAATGCTTCCCAAATTTCTCTAAAAAAGTGAATTTGAAGACCTAGAATCTTCAGAATGTTCCGACAAAGATGGTAACTTCCCTTGGAATCGCAGATGATGAGGAACCTAGGAGAAAACATGCATCCAAAACTATAATACACTCATCACCGAATGAATCATTTTGGCTTCACGTGCAAAGGACAAGATGGCAAATTTAACAGTGTGGATCTTGTTTAAACAGATCTACTAGGTAGAGAAAAGGTGTACGTCTCAATATTTCCACTAGATGGGCTGTTGATGTGGGGGTACCAACAGAAAACAGGCCCACTGTTCAAGATTAAACATTGAGATATTCTGGACATCAAATGAATAACCCCCTCCATTTTCCCAAATCTGAAATATAAGATAAAGAATAAAGGAAAAGCTTCCTATGGCACTGCCAGTGGCTAAAATGGACAGCTACAGATTTGATTGGGTTTTAAATGCACAGTCATCTAACTCATTCCATGACGAACGCTGAAAGAATAAAAACAGTTTGTTTGTTTTAAATGAAAGGTCTGGGAAATCACTCTTAGCGGGACAGATTTGATTATGAAAAAAAAGGAGTTTATAGCATGAGCATGCAAGAGCACCAAATGGAGGAGGACTTTCAGGGCAAACTGCAAAATCTAATAAGGTTGAAGATGTCAGTAACTATGTCCATGCAGATGTCAATATATCTCTGACCAGCATTTAAAGGAGGCATTCGCCTTCGAGAAGGTTGGTGGCCCTCTTCAGTGGTGGAGACCAGACTCTGGGCGGTAATAGCAAAATGATTGCTTTGTGGAGATGAACCTTCCTTTTGGGTGCTCCAAAGCCCACAACAAACAACTTTATCAGCTTGTGATGCTCCAAAGTCTGATTAGAGAAACACGTCTCTGAGTCATCAATCACCATCACAGCCAATTTGACTGGGGATCATCCTAAGGCCTCACTTTAACAAGATTGTATTAATGTTCAGATCTTCTGATGTCCATTGACAGTCTCCCTTTTTGAAAAGTCTGTAATGACATGCATGATCTGAGAGAATATTATTCCAAGGCTTGCTTTCATTCGGCTTCAGTCAATCGCTCTGGATCTGGACACAAAGCTGAACGCTAAAGTGAGTTTACTTAGTTGCCCAGGAAGGAGTGAGGGCCTGGTGACCTCTTACATTTCAATCAACTCCTGAACTGAAACATGTATGCCCTCTGATCCCTGGACTATGAGAGATAAAAGTTTCAGAGTTTAAGAGGCTAAAGGTCACTAGGCCGACGGACACAAAAGGATGCATAAAGGAGCACAGAGGATGAGCAA